>JAMKCH010065953.1:0-26886 GCA_023653785.1 Ophioderma brevispina
TTCTTTTTAGGGGTGTTATTTGTATTTTGGGGCATTTCACTTCTCAAGAAGGAAAATGCATATGTTTCAGTCAACATTGGTTTAAAGGAAATCAGCTCAGTGTAATGATTTTGAAAAAAAAAATCAAATAAAGTTATCAATTCAAAGATAACAAGAGAAATATTACTTGGTCCATTGCACATATTTACCTGTGAGATGTGAGAATAACAGAGCGTCCTTCCTTGACGATGCTAGTGATGCAATCCCAGAGGAATCGCCGGGCTTTAGGGTCCATCCCAGTCGTTGGTTCATCCTTTTTGAGTAAAAATAAAACAACCAGAATTATAAGAACACTACATATGTTGGCACAAAGAACTGAACTAATTATGTACATTTTCTGTCTGACGCATCACTTGAAATGAGACTAGGTCGTGTGTATCATCCATTGACCTTTTCCCATTGACTGACAGTTTGCTGACACTCATTTGCAATTTGGGGGAACAAACCATGGAATGCATTGCCTTACTCTATTCGCTAGGCTGTATGAGCATTATCATTGGTTTATATATTTTGGACAACATACCACAAAGTGCCAGCGGTGCCCGATGTGCCGACAGACAGTTGGATCAGCAGGGGGACAGCGCCCCATACAGTGTGACATGTATATATATGACAGTGATGGTTATTATTGTTGGGTTTATACTTCACCAGCAGACGTCTGCAGACGCTAACCTTTCGAACATGCTTTTCACACAACATGTATATTCATGTTCGAAAGACTAGTGTTGGCCGATGTCTGCTGATGAAGTATGAACCCACTTTAAAGCACCATCTGTTGCCTATTTTGGAAATTATTTTTCTTCTTTCAGATATTGTTCCCAGAGATTTTTGGCCAGTTTTTCCCTTTCCAGTTCAGATAATTTTCGAGAACTCTGCCAAATTACAGAGGAAAACTGGTATCACCGAATGCAAAACTTTTACGTTGCATTGTTTTGTTCGGCAAAATTGATACACACCTGCATTTGTGATTATACATTCCGTAAAATGTTTATTTTTTTGTTTCAACATCTGTATTGTAGTTCTATATCTCACCAAGAACACAACAGGAGGATCCCCAATGAGAGCAATTGCAGTTGATAGTTTGCGCTTGTTTCCTCCACTGTAAGTCCCGCTGACCTGTCCGAATACTGAAGCAGCCAAGTTTAGGATTCCCCAGGTCTGCACCTGCAATAGGAATGCCTAATAAAATGGTTTAAGACACTCACATTTAACAGGCAAAGCTTGTTATAAAAGTAATGTTTGAAAACCGGTTTACTAAAATCTTCCGCCTCCCTACTCTCTTGCTGCTCCTCCCTCCATCTACCTCCTTCCCCCTCCAAAGCCTGTTTTGGACCCCATGAAATTTTCTCTTATTTTAAGAGCAATTTGGAAGCAGTGGTGGACACAATTTGGACAAATATATAGCTGGAATGCAAGAGCTATTACCTTTCCAAAAATCAGAAAAAAATCCAGGCCAGGAATCTTGCTGATATAGGCCTACAAAGGTCATGATTTGTATGTTATAGCGCCCTCTCTCTATAGGCCCTTCTCCATCGAAAGACGTGTTAAACTAGATTTAAAGAAAATCTGACTTGCCCGCAATGAATTTTGAAATTTACAAGGAGGAAGTCAGTGGTACAACTATCCAAATTAGCTGTCAAAGTGTGTCGCCGGTGATTATATTATTGTTTGATTAGGTTTGGTGTATAATAAATGAGTCCCTCCCTCCCTCCCTCCTGGCCTCCCAGGTATATACAGTTATCATCTCCTCTATGTCTGTCTCTCTTGTAACAAAACGTTTATATACAGTCCACTTCAGGTTACACCCCTTAGTCTTGCATTAAAACTTGCCAAGTGTTCCGCGCCTGTTATCAGGATAATCCAAGGCGTCAAACGCGGGACAGTAGGCCCATGCTTGGTTGAGTCCTGCAGGTTGGTCAAGATGCTGTACGTATTGACAAACGCCCTCCCGCTTGTCACGGTCGTGTCGAACGCACGGTCAACCATCTTGTAAAGGTTGTTAGTCTGGCCGGGGCAACGTTACACCGCGTAGACCAAAGCACTGATTGGCAAAATGAAAAAAAATGTTACAAAATGATGCTATATAGGTGTTGAGACAGTGCCATACATGTTTACAATGGATTGAATCTCATAGTAACCGACTTAATATGATGCTACTCTGCAGCATGTCTGATCTTTCATTACAGACCATGATAATTTTTAGGTAATTAATGCAAAATTCAGCTTCATTTTTTTCGCCAATTTGGTTCTTTGCCTAAATTAAGGCTATTCATCTTATCATTTTTAAGTTCTCTGTGATAATTTTAGGGTCTTTTAGCCATTTTTACAATGACTTTTGATTTTCTTGCGGAGATGATCTTGGATTATCACTGAAATTCTGACCAGTTCTGGAGACGGAATAATTGTTAGGATGAAGTCTCAATGAAAAGTCTCAATTGTACATTTGAAACATGGACACGTCACTGTGAACATCTAGAATCTTACCTCTCCTCTGGGAATCCCAACAAACATACTGTCTACCGCTGTCATGGGCCCACGGCTGGTGCGGTAAACCTAACGAGACATAAAAATACATAAAAAATTTCACATTTGTGACAACCATTGTAAACATTAAAAAGTTAAATCCTCCCAAGATGCTTGAGTTAGCTAGGACCTTAATCTCTCATACAGACCACCAATTACTGTTATTTGGTTAGATGCGTCACACAGTTTTTTGGTGGATGGTGCTGAACCCTTAAAGAGAGGTCAAAATGGCAAAGGATGTGGCCCTGGTTTAATTAGTCAAAAACACACTATGTTTAGTAATCATATAACTGAGGCTGATTTCCTTTCCAATGTTGCTGAATATATGCATTTCCCTTCTGAGAAGTGGAATTGGAAGGCCCAAATTACCATAATAACACCCCTAAAAGAGGAAAATGGTCTCAACCAGGTCACACCCTGTCGACCTTAGCTCTTCATTAATTCCGTTTTTGGACTCAAACCCACACGGACGCACATAAATATCATGCTGTGGGGCGGCCCGGAAGTGGGAAGTCAACATTGGAAAGGAAATCAGGCCTCAGTTAACTGATTGATAAAAACATAATGTGTTTTGACTAAATCATTTACACGAGCTGATTTCCTTTACACCAATGTTGAATGAATATATATGCATTAACCCCAGTTGAATGACTACTTTCAATCAACACCAGGCTGGCTCACTCAGTCGGAGATGGAACATGATAATCAGAGCAGTTAACAGAATGCAGCCAAAGGCGGGACCTACACTAAACTAAAGAAAAACCTATGTTAAGGGCCTAAAGGCATTAACATAAGAAATCGGGTGGGGGACCTAGAGCTCACCTGACAAACGGAATAATCCGGGGCGAGCGTCATAGTCGGAACGGTAGGGGGAGACTTTATGGGAATAGTGTAGCTGATTTTAGTGTTGTTGCTGCAGGAGTGCCCCTCGCAAAGTTCTCTTGGGGGAGTTGTACGTTTCGGTAGTACAACGACGAAAACGTTGTGGGGGGCCCTTCCAAAATAGCTTCGCAGGATTTCGGCAATTGCTGATTCCGCGGTGATAGGACAAAGGACGACGTGATTTGTACGGACTGACGGGGCTCGAGCTTGAGAAGATCCAACACCGCGTTGGAATCGTTAATTACAGCGCTAATCCATCTAGCAATTGTCGCTTTCGACGCGGACCCGGGGGGTGAGGCGTGGTAAGAAACAACGAGTCGTTGCGAGCCCCTGAGCGGCTAGTTTACGGTAGGTAGTACTCAGGCCCGAACGGGACCCACCAGGCGATCTTCCCACACAGGCAATTCGGGGTAAGAATAATTGTTTGAGTGGTCGGAATGAGGATGACTCATTCTTAGCCAGAAAACCCGGCCTAAAGAACAATTTGACCATGTCTCGAGAGAAAAAAAAAAAAATTCTGACGCCGACATAGAGATATTCTTGCTCTCCGAGATCGTCTCCCCGTGCGAGTGCGACCAGGAAGGCGTTCTAATGGTGACATGTTTTAGTGATGCCTCAGCCATTGGTTCGAACGGGGCTTCAATAAGTAGTCTAAGACAGAATTAAGGTCCCAGGGTGGGACCACTTCCTGGCCGGGGGTCGTGTGTTGAACATCCCCTCTGAAGGAGAGGAGCGGATGAGCCATCATCGTGTGATGAGTTGATCCGTCATCGAAAACCTCTATGGATCGCTAAAATAGCGGACTTGTAGTTCCTGACCGTTGAAGTTTCAAGTCCGCTAACAAAGCGATCAGTGAGAAAGTCGGCGATCTAGGCACAGTGCCCGAGTCGGAGACACCTCTCATCGCTCACACCAGCAGAAGTAGGGTCAGAGCTTAGGTACGCGTCCACGGTGGATTTCCTTCTTCCTGCTGATGAGCGAGGCAGCCATCTGCGAAAAAGCCAGAATCTTGGCATCGTGCCGGAATTGGCCACACAGTCAACGCTAGGTGCTCTAGCGACCCAGACTGGCGCTCCCTCGTCCGGAAAAAGAGATATTAGATACGGACGGATTGGTAGGAAGCAGCGGCGGACACCGCCAAGCGATCCACCGGCCGAAAACCAAAGGTGCTTGGCCAAAAGTGAGCTATGAGGATGACACGACACGCCTCCCGCCCAATTTTCGAAACTACACGATGTAGGATCGGTATTGGTGGGAAGGCATAAGGCCTGATCCCCGACCAGTCCATTCCCCAGAGCGTTGACCTGCGCCACCCGGTGCGCAGAGTGAAGCAGGCGTTCTCGCGTCTCAAGAAGCTGAGGCGACGCGCCAAAGAATGAAGCCTCTGTTTGCCTTGTCACTAGCGAGGCTAGGACAGTCAAGGAATCAGCGGCTTCCGAGGAGAAAAATCCACCATCGCCCATCGGGATCTGAGTAGTGGGCGGGGACCATAGAGAAAGCACCTAGGCCTGATGCCAGAGGTCACAGCCAGGTCTAGGTGCCTCAATTGGTCCTCCCAGAAGGGGGAGAAGGCAGTTCGGCAGCCTTGCCCGTTGGCAACCTGGGGCTGTGCTAGTCGAGATCTATGGTCGGAATCCTCAGGAAGGAGTTGTAGTCCCCTCCGGTTTACGGGGTAGTTCCAACGACTTGGCGAAAATTTTCACCGGGTACGAGGAGAGCTTCTGATTAACCGCCCCGGAGCGCTTCCACAGAAGACCCACGTCTGTGGGAAAGCGTCAACGCCTGGACACGTTCCGGAGGGAGAGGGATAGGGAAGCCAAGATTGAGCTGCCCCTCCTCCGCACGCCGCTTAGGCGCGCAAGGAAGGCCGAGACTCTCAGCCGACCTGCGCAGCACCTGAGGAGTGCACGCGGGAAGAGAATCCACCTCCTCCTGCTACGAAGCTGCCGCGGACTGCGACGGCCGTGAAGGCATGTCACTGGGTGACTCTCCTCTGAGCCCGAGGCACCCTCACCATCGCTGGCCTCCGAAACATAGGAGGTAGCGGCTGGTAGAGTCCTGAGAGGACGGTGCAGCAGAAAGAAGCGGAAGGAGGCGGAGGGCCAGGCTCGACCTGGGTGGCGACACCAAGGGCCCTCCCGCAGGGAACAGGCCAACAGGCACTAGGCGGGTCGCAGGAGCCATGATGAAGCTCGACTGCACCCAGCACGACCCTGACGAGGGTACGGCAAGAAGGCGTGGGGACGGACACACCAAGTTCCCGGCAGTTAGACAAATGGTATGGACGGGTACACCGCCCTGCCCCAGCCGGGGTACCAGGCTGTTGTACCACCGTTAGCAGACTAGCCCCCAGAATGGAGACAATCTGCTGCAGCAGCGGTGCAACCAACCCGCTCGAAAGCGGGTCGGAAGCAGCCTCGACAGCACCTGGTGTCAGCGGCTAGGCAGCCGGCGGCGGAGGTGCGGAGTGACTATAGCCCGGAGGGGATCCCGCAAGGGCAGCTGGGGCATCTGCGGGGGGGGACAGCACGGAGGAGCACCACTCGCTCCGCCAAGCCCGGAGGCATGGAGCGGCGTGCGGTGTCAGCTGAGGTGGCACTGCATGGATAGCAAGGCTAGTCCACGCGGGTGCAGTAGCGTTGGTCAAACACCTGCGGCGTCCGCCAAGGGATACCGAAGCCAAAGCCCAGGGGTTTGTCGAAACAAAACCCGAAGTAAGTAATGGCCACCGTGGTCGCGGTCAAGGTGCCCGAAGACACCGGAACCGTTCGTAACCATGATAGTACAGACAACAGCGGGATGGATTAGCCCGGGAGACCTGGGCATCACCATCACCACTCACCCTACCGGAACGCTAAGCCCCAAAAGAGTATGGCCGAGCAGACCGCGCCAGCCAGCACCGGAGCAGCCCCTAGGCTGAACCAGGCGAGCCAGCGGCCGGTGTATGCGAGGAGGCGGCCCGAAGCCGCCCCGTCAGCAGGCCGCGAAGTAGCCGAAGATACCCCACCTTCGGTGAGCGCCCAGCAGCGCAGCGCGGGCTGCCGTGGAAGAACCCCGGACCGGAGCCGACTACCGCCCCCCCTTGCTCCTGCACGGGAAACACGAAGAGGCGTGCGCTGTTTCAATGGGTGGCCCACTGAACGTGGACAGTCCAATGCAAAAAGAGGCGCACCGGTCGGTGCGGGGAAGGGGGGAACATTTGCCTGTGGATGACACAAAGAGGATGGGGTCCCACTCATGAAGGGACGCGGGGCAGCGTACACAATTGTGCGACATAATTGACGGGGTGAGCGTGAGTGCTAGATGGAATAGCGTGCTGCGAAAAACGACAGAAAAATAACAAGCGGCCGTGGAGGTTCCCCCGGGACGGCAACGTCGGGGACTGACAAAAACTAACTCGGTAACTGAGTCACCAACGGTTTAAAGAAATTTTTTTCAAACACAGTTTAGACATATTTTATATATAACCACAAGCGATAATAAAAATCATACACACACCAGGACCATAAAATTGATAGAAACATTTTTATTTTTATTATATTTTCACCATTAACAAACTCACACATAGTCAAAGGCATCCAAGCCTCGCAAGAATGCGTCAATGCTGCCTTTGGTACCTTATTTTCCCGCTATACAGAACACATGACGGCCATCGGTGGCAAAAAAGGACACATAATAAAAGCTCCCCGACGGGCGTAAAAACGTCTCTTGATGATTCCGTCCGACCAGAGCGCTATAAAATCAGTATATAGAATCAAGTAATATTATCCAGATAGTTGTGGAAAGTAGTAGAGTATTCCGTATGAGACGGACCACTAGTCCAGTATCAAAATCTCAGAATTTGGCTGCTATTGACCAGAGCCTGCGATAAACATGTTTTGATGGCGGCCCAAAACGGAATGAGGGAAGAGCTAAGGTCGACAGGGTGGACCCTGGGGTCACTGGTCGAGACCTTTTTCATTTTAGGGGTGTTATTATGGTAATTGGGGGCATTCACATTTCAGAAGGGAAATGCATAGATTCAGGTCAACATTGGTGAAAGGGGAAATAAGCTCAGTGGAATGATTTGGTAATGTTTTTACATTTATACTGTTATATATTTATGTTAAAAAAATCAGATGGGGATTGGATGGAATAAACACGAGAAAAGTGGATATTTTTAGCACTTTTCTGACTGGAATCAGCTCCCGGGCAAATTGGGAGGATATTGGGGGCTGTTTATGATGATGGCGGCACGGTGGTTTCTCATTCTAACCCCAGGGCACGTCAATTGGACGATTCGTCAAATTATTTGTTGTCATCCATGCCATCTGCCATATGTTTTGCCATCTTCAGACGTCATCGGACTTAGCCGAAACATGGCAGAACTGGTTACTGTGTCCACTGCATTATGGATAAGTTGTTATGGCCCTTTACTGGTCGAAGCTCTGGTAATATTCCCAACCCCGGACGCTCCAAACTGAGTGGAGGAATTATGAACGTGAACTTGTACGGGAATCGGCAGCAGGACTGTTCCAGTCAGAAGCCTGCCAGATCCGTAGCAAACCGGGAACCACTGTGAAGTATCACAAACATGTTGCCAAACTACTTGGGTGGATGATGTTTTCAATCTCCTCTCAACAGTTGCACATGTTTTAACCAATGTTGTAATTTAAATGAATCACCACATTTTCCCTTCAAATGATACCAATATTTAGTGCTCATTTCTTCTTTTTAAAAACCTATTTTACAGTTGTCTAACTAAAAAAACAAACAGTGGAGAAGTAGCTGTCTTAGACGTTATTCTCTTACCAACAGACACCAGTCAGCATACCTTGGTCATGATGCTGCTTTCCCAGGCTGTTGGGACATGTTCAACCATTGTTGACCACTCAAAAAGATGGGTGGGGAAGGAAATAGTTGCTAAGACCATAATCTCTTATACAGACAATGGTCACCATACCTTGGTTACAATGCTAAATGGGCCGATTTAGTGACAGTGTTCAAACAATCAAAGTCTATTTAAAGTTGCCTATCTAAAACAACAGATGGGGAAGTAGGCTTCCTAAGACCTGAATCCTTACACAAGACACCAGTCATCTACCTGGTAAGGTTTTAAAATTCTAATGGTATCTTCAGTTGCCCCTTCCAGGCAACACTCTTTTGCTTTTATTCTCTACGTCATCGTCCTCTGGTTCCTGCCCTCTGGGTGGTTCAACATGTCTGCAAGTATCCAAAATTTGACAATAACTGAGAGGGGCTGGTATTCGGAAGGAGTCTACTTACACCCAGGTGTAAAATCAGGTATTCTCAATGATGATTTTTTTCCTTCCAACATGCTTAAAAATTGTGCTTGTAAACGGGGTAAGAAAAATCCTCATGGATGAGGCAAGAAAGGTCCATCCATGAGAATTTTCTCACTGTTACATGTTACACTTAACTTTCACTTTTATTGAAAGGAAAAAGGAAAAAGGGTCCACTAATGTAGGACCAACCCTGGTTTTAAACAAGGACTAAAGTTAGTCTCCCTTTCAGAATACCAGCCCAAAAGCATATTTCCGAAAAAGCCCACCATGAAGATTTTCCACCAGTTACATGGCACTTTTCAGAGTGTTGAAGCAAAAAGTCAAATCAAAAGGACTAATCCTGGTTTTTAAAACTGTCTGTACCATCCCAATTAAAAATAGCCAATGTGACCCCTATTTTTAATGCGGTGCATAATAATGATTCTCAAACTATAGGCCTATCCATTTGGCCAAAGTTGAGTAAACTTCTCGAAAAAGTTGTATATGTCCGTTTATTTAACTTTAGCACCAAAAATAACATCCTTTACTTCTCAACAATTTGGCTTTAGCAAGAGGAGATCTACTTTCATGGCCAATTCAACAAACTTTACGGTAAGTGATTGCACAAAATTTAGACAACAAGTTACTAAAATGGGCATTTTTCTTGTCAAGCGTATGATGACATTCCTTCTCAATAGATTTTCTTTTTACTTTTTTTTCCCTCTTCTTTGTCTTTTTCATAACTCATATATTCATATCCATATCACACTGTTATAATGTTTTAATCTCCTCTTAACTTGTCTTTTCATCTATAAACATTAAGTCCGACCCGCATGTTTGCCATAGTTTGTCCTGTCATGTACATATTGTCTCGTCTGCCCCCCCCCCCCTTGGTATTATTTTCGTATTTAGAACTTTTTTTAACCCTTTTTGCAGAGGGCACTGCGGCCTCACGCCTTGCGTTTAGAGTGTCCGCGCCCTATCACCATGTATGCCCATCTCAAAACATCTTGTATTGTTCTCCGTAATAATTGTCACATATCTATTTATAACCTTTTTGCAAAGTAAGATCTCCTATTAACAATAGTTCTTACTAATTTACTTTATCTTCTGTATCAACCCAAATAGATCTCCTTGTACATACCCTATGGTTATCTGTATTTTAAGGTTTACATTTTTTTTTGTTTTATACATGTTTTTGAAGTGACAAATAAATATGAAATAATATGAAATAAAGTGAGCTTCCACATTAATCATACCAAGCCTAGAGGCCCACACCACTAAAAATGACTAGCAGACAACATCAGATGAAATTAGCACGTTACATCTAGCTGGTTTGTCATATCTAAATTTGTTTATAAGTCAGGACAGAAACCCATTTATGACTGCATATTCCTAGTTCTCTGCCCTATTTTACTGAGAAACAAAAAACGCCTTGCCTCGATTGGCCCCGAAGCTATCTTCTGTGGCTGGGTCAACCGACCCTATGCCATACCTCTGATAGCTCTGCCCCCTTTTACAACCAGGAATTACACTCTCATCAAAAGGTTACTGTTCCCGAGTATAGTGCAAATGTGGCAAGGAGGACCAAAGGTGTGTCCATAGTCGCTCAAGAGTGACTACATAGGATTTAAATATTGTATTTCCATATGTGGTCACAATCAAACCAATTTCAAACTTGCAATTTTTGTTCTGCCATTTTTTCTGCAGTTTTATGCTCTCTAAATTCAAAATTACAACAAACAGGTGTTTTCACATTTCTTGCTTTTGTCTCACAGAAATCTCATACTCAATATAATATTGCTTTTAATCACCCAAAATAAGTTTTTGGAAGAAAAATGCCCATATCTAGATTACATGTATTTTCCACCATCCAGCAGCACCAAAAATTTGTAAGCATAACCCCTACTTCATACTCTGCAAGAAAATGAAAATAGGACATAGGTTTTGCCAGAAATAATTCCATATGTCAAGAATATGAAAAGCCTGTATTTTGTGATTTTTGTGCATCCGAAACTTTAAATCACGGAAGACAAGACACCTTCTGATTGGTTTTTCTTAAGACCACCTGTTGACAAAAATAATTTGTTTTTCCGCTACCTCAGGGACCACCTTAATTGCCCAACTTTCACTTTGGAGATGCTTATACCACGATGATGCACTCAATTTTCAAATTGATCTCCTTTGGATAGAGTGAAACTGACCACTGTTACGTTAACAATGTCCTTTCAATATGTGCATTTGGACATCAGATAAAATATTGGCTGTAAGTATCTACATACTAATGAAATACCTTCACCCCGTAGAACCTTTTAAGGTCGTTCTCACTTACAAAACTGCTTCACTTCCGTTGCACCCTAATCAATTTACTGCAGGTCAACCAAGGCAACTGCAGGTTGTAGTGCATGCATTCAAAACTTTCAAAAATTGCCATGCTGCACCCTACTGTATCTTATGCATCACCAGTTAAAAATAATTTTTTTCATTTTCACTTCATTGAGTTGGCAGTAAATGCAGTACTGCACTGCAATCAGTAACATATGAACGAACCTTTATGCTGGCTTCATACTTTTTGTCGTGCTGTCGGCAGTTGTCGCAAAACCACAAGTTGCCGTGTTTGGTCCCGGCTCTAACGTGCTGTTTTTTTGTCCGCCGCGACAAAAAGTGCTGTCGCGGGTCGCTGCGACAGTGTCGCGCGAGTATTTCATACTTTCCTTATCGAGCATTTGTTTACGTTGGAATAAGTCTCATCTCCAACCCAAAATCCCAAAATGAACATTTTTAAGTCTCATGTCCTCGCTGCTGAGGAGTTTAACAAATATGTAATACTTGTGCATTTCATTGGTCAGTTTTTTACGGCATCGGGGGGTGTCGCATAAAGTTGAGTTCAAGTCTCCTCTTAAACTTGTCATTTCATCTATAAACATTAAGTCCGACACCATGTTTTGTCCAAGTTTGTCCTGTCCAATGTACATATGGTCTCGTCTGCCCCCCCCCCCCCTTGGTATTATTTTGGTATTTAAGTAACTTTTTTTTACCCTTTTGGCAGAGGGCAACTGCGACTCACCATCACGCCTGCGTGTAGCAGTGTCCTCATTCCCTTCACACCATGTATGCACTCTCAAATACTGCGTTGTATTGGTTCTCCTGTAATATTGTCCATATATATGTTTAATAACTTTTGCAAAGTAAGATCTCATTTAACCATAATTCTTAAGTAATTTACTTTATCCTTCTGTCTACAACCAATAGATGCTTCCTTGTACAACATAACCTATGTTTTCTGTATTATAAGGTTTATCATTTGGTTTATACATGTTTTTGTGAAGTGGACAAAATAAATAATGAAATAAAATTTAAATAAAGTGAGTTCCCTCACTTCATCATACCGCCTTAAGAGCCCACACCACTAAAAATGACTAGCAGACAACATCAGATGAAATTAGCACGTTAAAATCTAAACGTGGTTTGTCATATATCTAAATTTGTTATAGTCAGGGACAGAAACCCATTGGCTGACTGCATACTTCCTAGTTCTCTGCATATTTACTGCAGAAAAAAACGCACTTTGCCTCTGATTGGCACCGAAGCTATCTGCTGTGGCTGGGTCACCGACCACATGCCATACACCGAAGCTCTGCCCCCTTTTACAACCAGAAGTACACGCTCGTCAAAGGGTTACTGTCCCCGAGTATAGTGCAATGTGCAAGGAGGACCAAAGGTTTGTCCATGAGTCGCTCAAGAGTGACTCATAGGTTTAATATTGTAATTTCCCCCAATATTGTTTTCACATCAAACAATTTTCAAACCTTTGCATTTGTTCTGGCATTTCTTCAGGTTTTGCTCTCTAAAATGTCAAAAATTACACAATACAAGTTTTTTCACATGTCTTTGCTGTGTGGTATCCACCGAATATCTAACTCAATATATATATGCATTTTTATCCCCAAAAATAAGTTTTTGGAGGGAAAATGCCCCATATCTATAGTTAACATGTATTTTCACCATTCCAGCATCAACAAAAATTTGTAAGAATACACCTACTTTCATAATCTGCAAGAAAAATGAAAATAGGCTAGGTTTGCCAGAAATATTCAAATGTAAAGAATATGAAAAAAAAGCCTGTATTTTGTGATTTTTTGTGAATCCGAAACTGAAATCACTGTAAGACAAAGACAGCCCTTCTATTGTTTTCTTAAGACCACCTGTTTACAAAAATAATTTGGGTTTTCAGCTACCTAAGGGACCATCCTTAAATTGCCAACTTTCAACTTTTGGAGATGGCTTCCAATATGATGCCTCAATTATCAAATTGATCTCCTTTGGATAGAGTGAAACTGACCATGTGTTTCCAGTTAACAATGTCCTTTCAATATGTGCATTTGGACTCACGATAAAAATATTGGCTCCATATCTACCTACGATGAAATACCTTCACCCCCGTAGAACCTTTAAGGTCTGTTTCTCACTTACACTGGCTTCACTTTCCGTTCACTCCTAATCACTTTACTGCAGGTCAACCAAAGGCACCTGCCGGTTGTAGTGCATTGCGAAGTAAAAACTTTTCAAAAATTGCCATGGCTGCCCCGACTTTATCTTTATGCATCACCAAAAATTTAAAAATAATTTTATTTATTTTCATTTTCACTCATTGAGGTTGCAGTAAATGCAGTACTGCACTGCAATGCATAACATATGAACGACCCCTATGCTGGCTTCATACTTTTTGTCGTGCTGTCCAGTGTCGCAAAACCACAAGTTGCCGTGTTGTTGTGCGCTCTACTTGCTTTTTTTGTCGCCTCGACAAAAGTGCTGTCGCGTGTCGTTGCGACAGTGTCGCGGTCGAGTATTTCATACTTTCTTTCACATCGCCAATTGTTTACGTTGGATAGTCTCACCCAAAATCCCAAATGAATCATTTTTTAATCGATGTCCCATGTGCGGAGAGATTTTAACAATATTAAATACTTTGTTTCATTTTCATTGGTCAGTTTGTTTACGGCATAGGGTGGTTGTCGCAAAAGTTGAGTTCATTCAAAACTCTTTCGCTGTCTGTCCAGGAGCAGCAAACTACAACTATCGATTTTATCGGCTTGTCGCAGCATGGTCTCATTCGCGTCACGGAGACTGGCACGTTTTAATGGTAACACGTGTTAACTAACGCTTGCAGCTGTTGCCAATACTTGTCGTGGCGATAAAACTCTCTCTGCGACGCACGACAAGCTAGTATTAAACCAGCATTAAGTATGATCTATTTATCTGATTTATTCTACTTAAAAAACTTCTATACAATCAATAGTAATGTGAGAGATAGTTCAAACCATTATGTTTTATAAATCATATACTGAAAGCCTGATTCCTTTCCAATGTTGACTGAAACTATGCATTTTTTCCTTCTTAAGAAGTGAAATGCCCCAAATACCATTTTAGCACCCCTAAAAGAGAAATTGACGCGACCAGTGCCCCAGGTCACACCCTGTCGACCATGACTCTTCCCCATTCCGTTTTGGGCCCATGCCCACACGGACGCCCACATCCCATATCATGCTGTTGGGCGGGCCTGGGAAGCGGGAGTCAACATTGGAAAGGAAATCAGGCTTCAGAGTTTATATGATTTATAAACATAATGTTTTTTTTGAATAAATCAATACACTGAACTGATTTCCTTTACACATGTTGACCTAAACATATGCTAAACCCCCGTTGAATGAATATTTTCAATCACATCATACAGCACACTTATTCGGAGGGGAGCATGATATCTCCAGAGAAGGCTACAGGATGCGTCAAAGGTATAATCAAAAGCGCAGAAGCACAAAAAACACATGGACTCTAGATTCCAAAAGTCAAGCACCATAACTCACCTAAACAGTTAGTACAACCCCAAGGTGAGTACATGACCTTAGACTTTCTAATTTGGTTTTAAATGCCTCAGCCAAGTTTTTTGGAAAGAGCCAGAGGGCCGATAAAAAACCCGCAGAGAAAAACCAAGCCTAAGGAACAGGCGAAATGGAAGAACTCTGAAGGGACTGTAATGCGACGTAAGTCCCTAGAAAAAAAAAGGGCCAGCAGCACCCCGCGGCAAAGGCGGATCCAAAAAACCACGGATCGTGCCCCCCTAGAGAGGGCACCGATCATAACCCACAGATGAACCCACGGTGCGAGACCGGGAGATAAAGGTTGAGAGACTGAATAGCAAAAAGGCCCCTGCCACCGTGAAGGCTGAGAGATAAGTCAACCCTGACCCGGAGAAGAAGCCACCATGATAGGACTTCTCCGAGCTAATTCGCCAGAAAGGGGACCCGAAAGGAGAAATAACGGCGAGGACTGAGCGACGCCGGCACCCCAAGGAAAATTGGGGGCTTCGCCAAGAGATACTGCGCCGACAAGACCTCAGATCCCATGAGGGAGCTAGCTTTCGGGTCAGGAACAGACTGCCTTACAGGAGTCAATGGGACGAGCCAACGTTACCGAAGGACGAGCCAAACAACCTTAACTGTTGGAGGCTGAGCTAGACGACCAAAAGTCCAATCCAAACAACGGACGTACGGAGAACAGGCTAACAAAGCCTCAAAATCAGCGAAAAGTCCCACCCACTGCTGTCGCAGCAGGAAGAGGACGCTCAGGCCTCGACTCGGAGCTAGACAGAACCACCGAGGAAAGATCGAGGCAGACCTCCGCAAAACCGGGAGCCGCGGCACCTGAACCGGGCAACCGAAGAACAGTCAAAGCTAGATTAATGATAAACTAGTACTTCCCCAGATCGGGCCCGAGTCAAACCTGGCCCAAAAGTAGACAAAGTGGTAAACCACCGAGAATTCTACCAGAGGGGAGACCCCAAGAGCTAGCTCTGCAGAGTCGAGCCCCCGAGAAGCGACCCGAGTCGAGAGCTCACTAACTGTCTCGGGAAGCCCGAGCATAAGAAGCGCAAACCAGTGTGACTGTCCCAGCAGAGAGCAGGTTGACAAAAGTCGAAGAAGGACAGAATGAACCTAAACAAGCGTAACTTCTGGACCAAACGACAAAACGGTATATCGGAAGGGGAGGCAACAAGAAGCCCTTAGCCGCACACCCCGGGCTACGGGCAAAAGGATGCCCCCCAGAGGCCTGTGGACAGCACAGCGGCTCCGACACAAAATCTCCTAGTGAGATAGAGTGAGAGAGCCACCGTAAGAGGTGCTACCCACGGCTAGATACCGAATAAGGATCACCAACGCTCGAGAAAAAGGGAGTATCACTCGACAACCAACTCGAGACGTCAGACAAGGAAGATGACTCCAACGGGGGATTCCGCCCCAGAGACATTCCCGCCCGGGAGTGAGGAGCTCCAACCGACTAAAAAGATCAAAGTCACAGACTCAAAGAGGGATAAAAATCCCCAGTCGGACGTGGCAGACCAATCATGTCAAGAGCTCCCAAGTCGTAAAGACAGGAGCCAGAGCAGACCGAACCTGCCCTCCCAGGACCCCCCGAAGGGTACTAAGGGGAAAGAACAAGATCCACGGCGCACACGGCGAAGACAAACCAAGCCACTGCCAGGGAACAACTGAGAAAGCCGCCAGTGAAGCGGTTCGGAAAACCCACCAAACAAGGGAGTACCCGTCGCGGGAATCCCTATAGGCAGCATATAGGCAGGCACAGTTGAGACAGCAAGGCGTGGCAAAGAAACCCGCCAAGATGGGAAAGAGATCGAACCACGGACGCCTAAAACCGCTGGAGATGAGTGGGGAACCCCCAAGACAGACACCTACAAAACGTAGCACACCCTGGGCCTGAGCCCGGGAACCGCGTTATGCCCGGACGAGCCCCAACCCCAACGCTAGGCCCGGAGGAGCCCCAACGCTAGGTCGGAACAAGGCCCGACGCTAGCCCGTATGACGAGCCCCAAAGAGGGGCCTCGTCGCGCCGACCCAAAACCCGTGTCCCGGTCCCCCCGAGGGAGACAGCGGACCGGTAGTCCCTGGGAGCCAAAGGAATGTGCGAGAACTGGTCAAAGCCAGCCCCTAACATCCCTAACAAACGGGATAAGGGATTCACGGTCAAGACACGGACCCAACAGTAGGCGGAGTCCCGGCGAAGTCGAAAGACCTCGAGGGCTAAGAGTTTGGCCTGGGAGCACGGGTAAGGTTAAGCAGCCGAGCCAAACCACCCGCGCACAGGACGAACAGAGCCCCGAGGGGGCGAGGGCAATCCACCTGGGTGTGAGCCAAGCCCCATGACGGGAACCCGAGCATCAGCGTCAAGACTCAATAACCAAAGCCCGAGACGGCAAGAGCAGCTAGGCCCCAGGGCACCAGCCGCATGTAGGCCGAGGTCCTCGCGCCCGCAACAAATGTGGGAACAGAGGGCAAGTAAGAACAGCCAAGGCGCAATGATCAGGTTCCCCATACGGGGTGTAAAGCCAAGGGAGAAGGACATAAGGCCCCTACCCCAGACCTGAGCCCGGCCCAGTGAGCCCCTGGAGGGTCCACGCCAGACCAGCTTAGGCATAGGCCTCATAAACCCCGAAGGGGGCCAAGGTATACACCAAGCAGCAGGCATCACCCCTAGGCCAGGCCCGACGAGGGCCCAGCCAAGCTGCGTGGGAAAAACCAGGGCCAGCTACCCCCCCCCCCCCGAATGAGATGAAGGGTCTAGTCTAGAAGCAAGCTAAACGATGAGAGCCCCAAGTCCTAATCCAAGCTACGTCCAAAAGACCGCCAAGGCTAATAGCAACGACCTCCCAATGAGTCAGGGCTAAAGACCCAAGACCAGTATCAAGCAAGGCTAGAAACATGGTCTAGACCCCAATGGGGAACAGAGACTAACGGCAGACGGCGACTGTCACTAGGCCCGACTCGGAAAGCGGTGCTAGGCCCCGCTGAACCCCAGGAGAGGAGCAGCGAAGCTGCATCATAGCTAGAGTCAAGCTCCCCGAGGGAGAAAGCCGAACCAGGCTAGGTAGCAGTAAGCCTAGCCAGCAAGCCTAAGAGCCAGGACAGCTAAGGCTAAATGGCCCACGCCTACTTGCAGAGACCAGAGCCCTCAAGTCCCCAATGGTGCACCGGAACGGGCCCGCGACTAGCACCACGAGGAGCCTAGGGCTCACCTGGACAGCAACAGTCAGTCTCCAGCGAAGTGCAGCGACGGCAGCGCCGGCGACCCAGAGCTGAAACCCATGGAGGCCGGGAGCCGAGTGGAATAAAGGCTAAGGTCTGGATCTCGACAAGGCTGCAAGCTAAGCACGGCGTAGCGCCCCATTCCCATGCCGATGCGGGCTAAGCCCACCACAGGCAAGGCAGGAGCACCCCCGTAGCGGACCCTGCATGCCGAAGATAGAGCAACGTCAGAGAATGGACGGTAACCCAAGGACTACCCAAGGCTGAGAGGGCTCACACCAAAAGGCAAGGCAACATGCCAGCCATGGTGAAGCCCTGAAGCTAGGCCGCACCCGTAGGGGAGCCCCGCCAAAGGCAGACTGAGTAGACACAGAGAACCACCCCGAGACCTACGGCAGCCCTGAAGGGATGCCCGATAGCCAAGGCGGCGCTACATCCCCACAAGGGAGACAGGTCCGCGCGGCGCCGTAAGTTGAAAGTCAACACCAGTGGAAGGTGGACAAACACCACCCGAGCAACAGCCCCCGAAAGGAGGAGACCAGATTCTGTGGTTAAGCCCGGAAATCCACCACGCCAACAAACGGCTGATAAACTGCCACCCGTAAATCAACGCCTATGACTGCTTATAAACTCACCATGCAGCGTACCCCTACGGAGGAGACGCGGCATGAAGGATTGAGTGGTATCCAATCAACCCAAGCCAATCACCTCCGAGGTGAGATGCTATGAAAGGGATGAGTAACTCCACGCCCAATAGGCGGGGAAACAACCCCTAAAGTCCGGAGCCCGATCTATCAACCCGCAGAGATAGACTTAATAGTACACAGAGCTAAGGCACGGTCACGCATGGCGCGCCCTGAAAGGGCAAATGCTGCCAGCCTGCACCGAGTCCCCCTTGGAGGTAAGCCCCGAAGGGTACCCCACGAGGGCGCCGAGACGGAAACACCCACGGGGTGCAAACCGTAACTGCGTAACCTGTAGCGGGAACTAGCGCTGACGAACCGCACCAGTAACCGCACACGGAACCCCGCGGAGCGGACCAACCTGGCGAAGCGCTGCACGCCCCACCTTGCCCGTGAAGGCCTGGTAGAGCATGGCGCACGAGCCAATAACCCCTCGGTGCTAGCAGGCTAGCCAGGCGGTAATGCGAGCAGCTGGACCGTAGTTGGGGAACTAAGCGCGGACAGACCGCAACCAGTAAAAAAACAAAAACCGCACAACGGAATACCGCGTGAGCGGGGGCAACCTATGAAGCGCTGCGCGCCCCACCTAGCCCTTGAAGGCCCGGTGAAGCCACGCAGCACGATCCAGATTAACCCCGCGGGACTAGCGGGCTAGCCATGCGGGTTGTGCCGTAAACGGCCTGAAACCGCAGCGGAAATAGCGCTGGACGAACCGCACCATTAACCGCACACGGAACCCGCGTGAGCGGGGACCAAGCTGGCGAAGCGCCGCGCGTCCCACCTAGCTCGTGAAGGCCCGGTGAAGCCTGCAGCACGTCCCCGATTGATACCTTCGGTCTATCTAGCTAGCCATGCGGGGAGCAGTGACATAAACACACACCACCCGGCGCCCCCGCTACGCCGCCGAGGAAACCCACCTTCAGGGCCTGATGAACAAGCCCGATATGGGAACCACGGCAGCGCGGTCGCAGGATCCGAGACCCCTAGACCATGAGCGCCGGGTGTCGATACTGCGATGGATCGGCCCGAGATAACCCGGGCGTCACCATAGCCCCACTCCGCTACCGGACGGACTGCAGCAGCCGCCCGATCCCACAAGGAAAGGGCAGAGCAGACCATGTAAGCCTGCACCGATAAAGCAACGAGCTAAATCAGGCGATCCAGCGCCGGCAGCGTGGGTAGTCAGTCAAGAAGCCCCCCGAGGGAGGCGGCCTACTAGCACCTGCTATACCGGGATGTCCCGCAGCCGCCAAAATTCCCAAGGGAAAAAGGCAGAGCATACCGTGCACTAGCCTGGCACGGAAAGCCCCCTATGGGGGCTAGACAGCGAGCCGCGGCCGTTAAGCGTGGTAGCCGGGCGGAACCCCCGAGGAGAAACGCCTACTAAACGCCATGAAGTAGCCGAAGCTACAACACCCTTCAGGTGCTCCCAAAGCATCGGGGCCCGCCTTGGAAGAACCTCGGACCGGAGCCCGAATACCACCCCCCCTTTTTCCTTCCTAAGCGAACATAGACGGGAAACAGTGTCAAATGGCGAACATTTGAAAACTGAAAGGCCACCGCAAGGAACGAGCACCAAACGTCGCGACAGCGGAAGCAAGACCGTAATGAACGCACGGAGAAGGGGTCCGCGGGGCGGCGGGGGTGAAGCCGAGCCAATGGTGCGCGTGTGTCGGAACCGAAACGAACAAAGAAAACAAAGGCGAGCCGCTGTAAAAACCCCCGGCCCGCACGCGGATACAAAGATACCGTCGGGTACAAAGTCAAACACTGTAAAGATTTTCCAAGTCCAGTTTGCCCACACATATTTTATTAAACTACACAAGCATAAAATAAAATATAGACACCCTCACCCAATAGAATGTTTTATTGATAGTATGACAACTCAGAAACAGAACAGGCTCACAAGAAGCAAGGCATCCAAAGCAGCCACGTGCGGCAATGGCTGCCTTGTTTACCCCTTTTTTTTACCGCTAAACAGATCACATGACCGCATCGGCGGTAAAAAGGATACAAAATAAAGGCTCCCGACGGTGTAAAAGTCGCCGTTAATTCCGTCCAAATAGAGGTATAAATCCAGTATAATAATCCATTAATATATCCAAATAGAATTGGTATAGTAGTAGGAGTATGCCGATTGAGACGACAACAGTCCGTATCAAAATATCTCATTTCATTTTTGGGCTGCTAATCACAGAGCTGCGATGTAGCACGCGTCCGTTTTTGTATGGCGCCAAACGGAATTGAGGAAGATTCATGGTCGACAGGTGTGCCCCTGGGTCACTGGTCGAGTCCATTATCTCTTTTAGGGGTGCTAAAATGGTCATTTTGGGCATTTCACTCTCATACGGAAAATTCATATTTCAGTTAACATTGGTGTAGAGGAAATCAGTTAGTGTAATGATTTACATGAGATCTTAAACACTTGAGATACTCTGCTATCTTATTGTTCCGAGCCGTGATATGATGTGATATAACTCAGCTAAAGCACATGCGTATGTGTCGACGCGGTACCCATATAAATTGCTTGAACCAAAAGTTGCTTAGTAACATTGGGAGACTTCACATTTAAATAGTGTTTGGTTCAGTTCTTTGGGTAAATTGAACCGTAATTTTTAGTCATGTTTTTAAACAGCTTCCCTTACTTTCAGTTTGAATAAAAGGGTTTAAAAATTAGAATAAAGGTATTGTTTTTAGCCTCTGCATGTTATCTATCATCACATGAGCAACAGCAATATTGGCATAGCAACAAAGCAAAATGCGTTGCTTGGATGACAATAGAGCCACAGAAGACTGAAAACAACACCATTATTCTATACATACCTATCATTGTAAAGTTGCGAGTTCCTGCAGTGTAAGATCAATTTAAGGGTCAAATTCACAAAGAATGGTTTAACTCTCAGTCCAAGTTCAAGTGTTACTTGGATGGACCTCTTAATTGAGGCATGTGTGGTCCAGTTGAAAAGCACAGGACTCGTAATCATTACACCGTTTAAAATCTGAACTCGAGCCACACTGTGGCAACGTGTTTGTTTCCCTTGGCAAGATACTTAATCTGAAATTGCCTCGTCGACCCATCCGAAATCTGGGAGCCGTTATGGGAATATTACAATCAGTGCTGATAGGCTTGTGCGCTGTGTAAGGGCATGTCCCCTTTGAGCAGGCGCCTGGATGATACGAAATGATTGTGATGACGATTTCTTGAAGACAGCGTAATACTAATTGTCAACCGCGCTGTGAGCCTGTTTACGGGGACTTAAGTTCTATCTAAAAACTTTTATTATTATTTATTATTGTTATTTTTTTAAAAATAGATAATGAAGCGAAACAATCTTAAATAGGCAGATCTCAACTTTGATGTCTTCATATATACTTTTGCATCACTTTTTAGAAAGTACACGGTCAATATTGCACTTCCACCCCGAAACTATGCCCTAAACTACCTCCACTGGGAAACTCTGGCCTCAAAACCAACCCCCCCGACAATGATACCTGTTAGGCCCTTGAAAACGCTACCCAGAATAAGCTCTTAGTTGGGGTTTTTGAACAAAAAATTTGCAAATGGATCTAGTTACTGCAGTTTAGATTTTTTGGTCGTGGATTATATTGTTTGAGTCAACCTTATTACTTTTATTAGTTTCTCATTCAACTGGCCTTAAACCCTGCCCAAAAAAGGTTGTTATCGATCAGTCAATAGAGATAAGACGTCAGAACCCATTATCTGTCGCTTACCTCCCATTCTGCTACAGAGCTGCATTTGGGAGTTTTTGCTGATGAAGATTTAAAAGGGGGATGACCTTATTAAGTATGTGAACTTCTCATCTTGATAGAATATGATGGCCTCTACCCAAACCCATCTTTTAAGTTTTGCCGCCAATATTTTAATATGTTTTGATGTGAGAGCTAACACATAGACTAACGGCTACCATGACCCAAACCCGCCCTGC
The DNA here is from genome assembly GCA_023653785.1 of Ophioderma brevispina. Classification (NCBI taxonomy): domain Eukaryota; kingdom Metazoa; phylum Echinodermata; class Ophiuroidea; order Amphilepidida; family Ophiodermatidae; genus Ophioderma; species Ophioderma brevispina. The sequence continues at coordinate 22,437 of JAMKCH010065953.1, forward strand.
CCCCCCGGGGAGTTTTTGGAGACAAACCATTTTTGTGAAGCAGATACCATAAGCAACTGAAATCAGTTGTCTGCCAAAAATCCCCAACCCGGGCTTAAAGGGTGAGGGCGCTTTTTTTTTCAAAATGTCTGGCCAAATGCACCAACGCCCCTTCGGGAGATAAGTACCAACATGCCTAACAACAACACAGAACCATCACAGCACTTGAATTTTGGTACCAACGATGGCTATGGTTCCCCTCTTTCCATTGAATAAACCAAAATGAGTACCAACATTCAAGCATTAACGTCACAATGACGTCATAAAGTTCGCATATTTTTCAGCAAAAATGTTCAATTTCCATAGACCCCAACAAGGGAAAATTCAATTTTCGCCAACATGTTTAGGATATTCCAATTGTTCATGCGGTTTTTGGCTACTTACTACTTGAGGGAAAATGACTAGTGTTCAATAAAACGAGGGAAGCGCATTTTATAGTGCTATCAATAATGTTTTTGATGTCTTAAAAAAATTGCGAATATCAATTTTCCAACCCTATCATTCAGTACATTATGTTCATACTTTCCTCAACATATGACGTCATAGTGACGTCATACTTGAGATGTTGGCACTTATTTTGATACCAATGGAAGAAGAAACTCTAACTATCCTGTGGTACCAAATTTTACAGGAATCGGATGTTTCAGTAACGAAAATCAAAAATCACGGGGGGGGGGTCGGTAGTTGTTTACAAAAATTGGGCTCAGTAGACGAGGCTAGTCAAAACGTGACCAGTATATCGATGCCTTCCTAAGTCTTGAAAGATCGACTGATGTGTTCCAGAGTACTCGTATGATAGATTTGTTGAGGATGCACATCCAGAAAATCCAATTATCAAGGCCTGATTTGGTACCAATGCAGATGTGGCCAGGCCATAAATTCCTCCACAGATGATCCTGGTTTGGAAGTTAAATGATGGCGCTCTAGATTCAAGTGGCCATCAGGAGAGTTGATTGCCAACAAGTTGTCTGACATAAAAGTAGAGGAAGAATAATCCGATACAAAGAAGACAATTTAGATATGACTCAAGAAGAGAAGGAGGAAAGAGAAGATTCAATTTCTGAGATCACCGGAGCTGCATTTAAGCTTTTATACCAAGGAAACGGCATTGCTTAAAGATCGCCAATATCCAAACACATGGTTTCAATGGATCTAGCCAAGAAAGGTGGGTACAATGTCTGGTCTGCTGCACTGATTCTGCAAGGTTCCTTGTCTGTGGCATTGTTTCACCAACATTGGGCAGACCAAAGATGCTCCATTTGTCCCTGATCGCTCCAGTAGAACTCACTTCTGCAAGAAACATTTGATCGGCCTGATTCTGGATCTCCCTCAATCGCTGAGACAAACCGGCCACTTCAGCCCACGAGAAACCAGCCTCACGCGGAAGAACGCTTCACTAGGCTTCAATACAATTAGATTACCACTTGGTGACGCAAGTCTTCTTTCCACAACCAACTCCCCCAACTCCCTTAGAGACTATTTTCAAATGTACCAAGACTTGCCTCAAACTACAAACATCTTACCTATGGCGATCAGCAGCCGGCCTCTGTCCGAACACAGTGTGCTCCATACCAGATCCTTGGCAGCTATGCTCATGCATGCTACGCTGCCTGGCATGTATAGTTGTCCCCCCACTGGAGCTGGACGAAGAACCCCGCGACAAGCCAGCAATGAGTCAATCCAACGACGGGTCAAACTTCTGGGCTGACCCGTCCTACAGGGCAGCCATCCTCCACAATGAGCAGCACAGGGCACGCGCCGTCGATCTCAGGGCTTGCGGGCAAACAGGGTAAGGGGGAAAAGCCCCTTTGGGGTTCGTGGCATAGACCCCGGCAGCTTTCTTGTGTTTAACATGTTCGAGTGTCTTTCGGGAAGAGAGGGGTTTATGTCCTTATATTGAAGCATATGAACTATGCTGAACGTTGCGGGGGTCCAGGAGCGGATATCCCCCATAAATTCTTGGGTTTTAGCATGTTTCATCAAATGTTTTCAGCCCATCCATAGAGCTCTCGGTTATCCACAATCATGAAGCAGATGAAGTATACTGCCCCTGGCGGGTCCGGGTTGGTCATGTGCCCCCTCCCCATTGCCCCTCCCTAGCTAACGCCACTGCTTCCTCCGATGTGGGTCTTATAAGTGAGTGGCATTCCCAAGGTGACTCCTAGTAAACATGACTATCACGGTGCTCCATTGACGCCTGGTACGGCCGCACAGACGGAAAGCATACACTTTGCCCCGGATGGACTTGCGCGCTTATGGTTCTAAAGGCCCTTTGAGTCCCCCTTTGACATCGCATGCATCCTGTTCGCCAATTCCAAGATTGGTCCCTCTGTCCAGACAAAAACGACAGGCTCCCGCATTCTCAGGCTGGTCGCTGGCACAGTTGCCGAACAGGAGAGGCATGACCACTCTCCCCCGGGGCATTCCATCCCTGAACCCACATATACCACAACCAGCACCTGTGTTTGAAGTACGTTAGTATTTTCCTGAACAACAACTTATAGTGGAGTGTACGCGTTTTGTTGCGTCGCTACGCGTACACTCCTTATCTCAGTGAAGCTCTCGCAAGCAGGCGTAGAAAGAAGCTTGTTGCTCACATTAGTAACCATCCGCCAACACATCAAGACTCAAGAAACTATGGTTATGGGATTCAAGGTGATCATTGATTAAGGAGGCTGTGGTTTGGTCTAGTGTAATAGTAAGTCATAGACCTTTTTCCATAAAGGGGGCCCTCTATATATACACTTCTTAAAAGGTCTAACTACTTTTCATTTTTTAAGTGTTTTACTTTTACTCAAGACTAATCCACAGTGCATGACAAAGTATATAATGGAGGTTGACCACCGGCATTTTGCCTTTAAAGAGGCATTAAGTGGTGTAAATACATGGTGTTTCACATTCACATTCATTTCATTGTTTTTGGGGTGCCATTTTGAAATATGACGCCCCTAGAGGCGGTTAATCATGCCAAAAGGTGTTCAACAATCCTTGGTGGTTTTGGGTGCGACTAAGTAGTCCATAGTGCATGAATTTTGGATCAAAAATCAAGATATATGTCAACAGGCGCCTCGTTTTACCGATGCGTAAAAAAGTCCCCGCCGAATGTCGCGATCACTAACATGCGATAAATGCCACTACAGCAACAACCCCCCCCCTCCCAAACCCACAACACCCCTCTCATCCCCAAACAACCCTGCAAAACCAAACCCCACCCCCTCCCCAACACCCGCCGCAACATCCTTCCACCCTCAACACCCTTCAGCACCCACCCCCTCCCCCCCCCCCACAACTCCCCACACCCTACCCCCTCCCCACACTCTGCACCCCCCCCCTACCCCCTCCCACCCCCCCCCAAATCCCATCCCTACCTCCCCCCACCCTCCCCCACTCACCGTCCCCCCTCCCCCCCCACCCCTCGACCCCTCCCCCCCCCACTTTTTTATATTTTTCCCACCCCCTCCCCCCCACCCCACCCCTCCCTATGGCACAGAGTCTCATGTAGCGAGGAATTTTGCCTATCCGATGTACCGTTTCAAGAGATACAGCAATTAACGCATATTTAATTAGCCCATTTGCCTCCTACCTAAGCCGCTGGCCTCATATATCACATACTTCAAATTGGAATAAGAAGGGAATGTGCCCCATGATCGCTTTCATGCACCCGCAAGGATTTTGGAGTATCCAATGTACAGCGTCAAAATATAGCATTACGCATTACGCTGATTTGTTGCATATTATTAGCTCATTTTCCCTACTCAATTTGCTCCCGAATACTCCCCAACCTGTATCAGGTCAAAAACTCTTCAGCCCGCTTCCCTTCACAGTTCATCATTATACGCCTAACGTAACTCCAGAAAACTTGTACAAGGCCTTGCAGGAACATTTTCATAAATTATAAATGCAAATAGATACTTATTAGCATATTTTAAGCCCAAAATCTCTAACTCGGTCAAGAACGCTCACCCACCCGCTTTCTTTCCACCAAGTACATCATTGTTCACCCCTTACGTAACTCCAGATAAATCGTATACAACGTGGGGTTAACATTTTTATCACTGAACTAACGGACAAACGGACGAAAGGACGGACGAACGGACTAACGGACGGACGAACGGACGAACGGCCGCTGTCATTTTATAGTCCCCGTTCCGACCTTGTTTCGGGCGGGGACAAAAAAGGGCATTAAGTGAAGATTGGCCGCCATTTTTGGAAAAAAAGCGCCCTCCACTCTTTAAAACCCGGATGGGGATTTTTGCAGACAACCTAATTTTGATAGCTATATGGATAAGGTTGCCTTTTCCAAAATAGTGGTCTCCAAAATCCCGCGGGGGTGCAGGTTTCGGTTATGCGGTCTTTCATGACCTAAAAATGTATTTTTTTTAATCCCCATAGAGTACTGTGTAAAATTAAT
>JAMKCH010065956.1:0-68909 GCA_023653785.1 Ophioderma brevispina
TACTATTTTTGATTTCTTGATTCATTAAACCTTTCAGTTTACTGTAACCATAATTATTGCTTTCAAAGTTTCTTTTCAGCATACACTTATATATGTATACAAAGCATAGTTCAACATAAAGTTAAGATGCTCTCAGTGATTTACTAAATCAGAAAATGTCTGCAAAAGTACCCCAGTGGGCAATCGACACTGGAACGTCGAAAAGACGTCGAGAGTTTTAGAAATTTACACACTATTTATGTCGAAAATGCAAATCGATTTGACGTCGTTCTTAAAACGTCGATTCAATTTGTATTTTCGACGTAAATTTATAAAAACCGTCGACCTGTTTTCGACGTGCCAACATCGTTTCGACGTCGCTCTAAACGACTATGCCCGCTGGGACAGGTATCCTAACATACACTGCAAGTGATAAGGCCATAAGCAATCTTTAAGAACAAAATTTTAGTCATGACTGTCCACACGTAATTGAATGAAGATTCAAAATAAATTATCTTTAAACATTCCTGTTTTCTTCATCTGCAAAAAATATCCTTTAAAGAACTGTCTCAATCCATTTTCAGAATGGTTTTACATTTGACAAAACTTGTCTTCTTCATTACACTCAAAATACCGAGTATTATCCGATAAGTTCCACTTTTAAGATTCTGTTTGACTGGAACAATGTTATACATTAATTTAACGATTTGTCTTGGGGTGGTAAGTACCCCCTTTCATTTTTCCGGCTTGCAAAAAAAAAAATATTCTGATGCCAAATTATTTAATGTAATTGTCATTTGACATTTTATGCGCTTCTTTTCATGCAAAAACAAATATCCACGTGCTATAGGTAAGGTACAAGGTACTCCCAAAGGGATGGATAGGGAGGTGGCAACCCCCCCCCCCCAGGAGGGAAGTACTAAGAGGCAGATACTTGATTTTGATACCAGTGCATATGGTCGTACTCTTTCCATTTATACCAAAATTAGTACCAACATGCCTAGCATTACGTCAGAATCCGATACCAGTGCATAGCTATGGTCGTACTCTTTCCATTTATACCAAAATGAGTACCAACATGCCTAGCATTACGTCAGAATTACGTCATAAAGTTGCATGTCAGTAAAAATGTCAATTTCCTTAGACACATAGTGTAGAATGGTGAAAATTCACTTTTTCACCAAAAAAGTATATGGTTTATGTCTCTACATAATGGGAAATGACCATTTTATATCCCTAACGTCCCTAGAGGGAAATCCTGACGATCACCGCAAAAAAGGGCGGTAGCGCTATTTTTAGGGTCAATTTCCCCCTAACCCAAGGCAGGGGTCCGCTCTGTGATTTTCAAAAGTGCATTAAATGCTTCCGTTAAAAAGGCGTTAAGGATACTGACGAGCGTTTTTTTTAGTGCTATACTAATATTTTTTAGTCAGTAAATGGCGACAATATCAATTTCCACCCTTATACATCCATATTTTCATACTTTCTTTAACCCAGGTGTAGAAGTAACCATTTGTCCGGGCCGTACTCATAGTCCTGGAACACTGGTGAACACTAGGGCAATAATGCGATCAGTTGACTCTTTACGCAACATTATTTTCATCAACGCTTTATTCCGTATTATTCGTCTATGGAGGCCACGTACTATGGGCTTTTTTCCCACCGGACTAATCTGCTTTCACCCGTCTTTAACTTATGACGACATCATAGTGATGTCACAGAAGTTAATTGTACTTATTTTGATACCAATGGAAAGAACAAACTCTAAGGCTGCTTAATTCAACTTTGAGAGAGTTCTGGTTTATTTAGAAAACAATTACGGTTTTGTAAATCTCACATGAAAGAAAATAAGAGCGTGTATAATACAAAATTGCCATTGCTTTAAAAAGCCATTATTCTCTTCCAGTTGAAAACTTTCGTTAATAAGCTATTAACAACCTTTCTTTGCCAATATTCTGCACGTGATGTATTTCTTTGCTTGTTCATCTCTCAAAGTAACCTTTAACTTACCTGAATTTGTTCTATAGGGTTATATCTTTTTTTATTTTTAATCCGAACATAATCTCTACTTAAAATTAAAAGAATGACGGGCCCTGGACGGCACCTGGCCTTTTAGTCAGAATTTATCTCAAATCTAATCTAGTAAACAAGGGCCAAAAATTTGTTTTGTCTCAAGCCCTATGGAACTTAATTGAGTAATTTTGGGGGGATACTTCTAGTCTTGAATTACTATAATGTCGTTTTTCCATACTGTGGAACATATATGGTTTTTGGGACGTAGTCCTATCTTAGACCACCTTGAAGTATTGTTGATTAAGATTACAATTTGCGTAGATCATGTGCGTAAAAGAGTAGATACATCCGCTATCACGGGGCCATCAGCCCGACTGGGCAGAGCCGGCGACTCCCATCGCCGATAACCATTTCTCTGTGACACATATATAGCAGCGTAATTTGCAAGAACGTCGGTGGTCCAAAATTAGCGTAATGTCGCATTGAGCGAATTGTTCATGTGCTGCTATATCTTCCTCAGATCTTTGTTCTTTTTTGATATGATCGCGATGTATAGAGACTATTACGAAATATCGTAATTTAATATATATACTTGGCTATTCTTAAATTAACTCCTATATATACTTGGAGTTGGTAATTCTGCATGTACAAACGTGCTTTGTACAGTTCAATATACTGTTTATGTAAAGCGTATTCCTATGAATACACTTTATTCTCTCGAATCTTTGTAGTATTGTAAGATTTTTGCCTTTCTCAGCTGACTATACATTCCTCCTTATTCTAGATAACAAAGAGAGGTGACGCCGGTTTCACAAATGTGGCAGGTATCGTGACTCAATATCCTCGTTAATTCATCGTAGGAGTAACTCCTATAAAATTACTCCGGAGCTGTTCTCTCCTCTCCCTTTCTTTGGATGAAAGTGGAAACATTTAAATTGTATCGGTCCTCAGTCTAGAGAACATTGGTAAGTGATTGAACGAATTTCCCCTTCCCCCTGGCAATTTGAAGGAATGAATAGGCCTGTCGGATAAAAGGGCGCGGGAAAGACGTGTAGTTAACGTTTCCCTAAAAGGTTGATTCATGCTGATAGCATGAAAATGCATAGCATGCAGCGAGCAGACGTAACGTTCTGAACTCCTTCTCAGGGTTCTTCATCAGTTGCCTGCTGAGGTCGGGATCTCTCCCGACCATGCTTAGAAATAAAGTATAGGCCCTAAAACGGACTTAGACCTCGGTTTGACCTGTTTCCCAACTGGAATTGTTCATTTTAGAGTGCAAACCCAAAATTCGTGTTTGCACCTCGGTGAGCTGACTAGCTACCCGGAAAACTTTAAAGCCCAGTTGCGGATGCCCGCCTGTGCCTCGGTTAGATTTTTGTTTAATCTAATCGGAGGGGAATCTCCTCACTTCCTGACTGGACGTGGTGATTTCATGAGGTAGAAGTTCATGAAGATTTGTGGTTCTGAAACAGCCTTTAGCTTTTCATGGTCGGCTTCACATGTCGACTACATATGCCTATAAGCGAAACTACCGAGTCACTTTACCCTTGACTCCAAACCATCTGCGACTTCCCTCTTTCTCAAGTCCTGGTCAACATAATATGTCGGTGATTTTAGTGGAATCGTCGTAGTTTTTGTTATACTTGCTATTATTTAACTATCGGTAACTCTAATGCAAAAATTTGCCTTTAGAGTAAGCATACAATTTAAAATATCTCTTGTCAGTTTGCCCATTAAGATTAACATGAACATATCCCTTTTAATTTCACTCTAATACATTCTCTTGCTACAGAGTGAACTCTCAAAAGACGCAAAACCGGTAACGATGCTCCTCGTCTTGAGCATCATTTTTATAACGCCTGACGTTTGCGTGGGTAGTATACTTTGATTGGTCGTCAAAAGGAGCATTGTTAAAGTTGTGTATGCTCGTGAATAACCAATTCACGGAACAATAATTAACCAGTCACGAATTCTCATGCAAATCTGGTGTGGTCGTAGATGTGACAAATAGCCATCTAGATTTTATAATATGTAAATAAGGTTGGTTACTGCCTTCCTTTTGTATTCTAAACAGGATTCCTTTATTTATACCTCCATTGGTATCTATTTAAAACAACACGACTGGTTGCTTTGGTGCAAGGTAAACATATCTGTTATACTTGCTTAGGTATACTTTAAATATATAACAACTAGTAGGTGCTTTTAGACCGCCTCTTAGGTTACTAATTTATAACACTTCTACTGGTTGCTTATTATACCTATCTTAGGTATCTAGATAATTCTAACGACCACTGGTTGCTTTGTGCACTGTGAATAATTTTTCTATAAGAGAATCAAATATCAAACTATCAACGAGGGATTGACTCCTAGTCCTTGAAGTAGCATGTGTTAATACTATCCGTCCCTCCCGTCAAACCCGCCGTAATGGGCTGCGTAACCACGGATATATACCGCTACAAAACCGGGGTTAAAATAATATCAAAATTAAAAGAATGACGGGCCCTGGCCGGCACCTGCGTTTAGTAGTCAGAATTTGTTCTCAAATCTAGTAAAACAAAGGGCCAGAAATTTGTTTGTCCAAGGCTGTGGAACTAACTTGAGTAATTTTGGTGGGATAATTCTATCTTGATTACCTGATAATGTCGTTTTTTTTTTCCCTACTGTGGAACTATATGTTTTTGGGAAGTAGTCCTGTCTTAGACCACCTTGAAAGTGATTGTTGATTAAGATTACAATTGTGCGTAGAATCATGTTGGTAAAATGAGGTAGAATACACCGCTCTCCACGGGGCCATCAGCCCGACTGGGGCAGATGCCGGCTACTCCATCGGCCGAGAAAGAACCATTCTGTGCACACTATATAGAGCGCGTATGGCAAGAAAGTCGGTGGTCCAAAAAATAGCGTATGTCGCATTAGCCAAATTGTTAATGTGCTGCTAAATCTTCTCAGATCTTTTGTGTCCTTTGTTGAATATATATCGTCGTTTGTATAGAGACTATGACGAATATCGTACTTTAATATATATACTTGGCTTTCGTAAATGTTACCTCCTATAATATACTGGGAGGTGGTAATTTGCATTTACACCGTGCTTTGTACATTTCAATATACTGTTTATGTTAAAAGCGAATGTCCACATATGAATACTACTAGTTTATTCTCTCGAATCTTTGTAGTATTGTAAGATTTTGCTTTCTCAGCGCCTTATACCTTCTCCTTAATCTAGATAAACAAAGGAGAGATGACGCCGGTGCACAATGTGGCCGGTATCGTGACTCAATATCCTCGGTTAATTCATCGTATGAGTAACTCCTATAAAATTACTCGGAGCTGTTCTGATCATCCGCATGTCTTTGGATGAAATTGAAAATAATTAAAATGTATCGGTCCTCTGTCTAGAGAACAATTGGTTAAGTGATTGAAACTAAATTTCCCCTGGCAATTTGAGATATGATAGGGCTGCTCGGAATAAAAGGGCGCGGGAAAGACGTGTAGTTAACGTTTCCCTAAAAGGTTGATTCATGCTGAAAACTAGCATGAAAATGATAGCATGCAGCTAGCAAAAATAAATTAAATTAAGAAGACGGGCCTGGACGGCACCTGCTTTTAGTCAGAATTTGATCTCAATCTAGTAAAAACACAAAGGCCAGAAATTTGGTGTCCAGGCTATGGAAAAAACTGAGTAATTTGGGGGGATGATACTTATTCTTGAATACCTGATAATGTCGTTTTTCCAATACTGTGCCGAAGCATGATATGGTTTTGGGAAGTAGTCCTATTTAGACAACTTGAAGTGATTGTGATTAAGATGACAATGATGTGCGTAGATTAGAATCATGTGCGTCAAAAAATGAGGTGAATACATCCGCTATCACGGGGCATCAGCCCGACTGGGCATGAGGCCGGCGACTTCCCATCGCCGAGAACCATTCTTGTGAACACATAGAGAGCAGCGTATGGCAAGAAAGTCGGTGGTCCAAAAAATAGCGTATGTCGCATTAGCGAAAATGGTAATGTGCTGTATATCTTCTCAGATCTTTGTGTCTTTTTGATATATATCGTCGTTGTATAGAGACTATACGAATATAGTAACTTATATATATACTTGGCTATTCCTAAATGTAACTCCTATAATATACGGGAGTGTAATTCTGCATGTACAACGTGCTTTGTACATTTCAATATCACTGTTTTATGTAAAAGCGAATGTCACATATGAATACTACTAGTTTCTCGAATCTTTGTAGTATTGTAAGATTTTGCTTTCTCAGCGGACTTATACATTCTCCTAATTTCGGAGATAAACAAGGGAGAGGTGACGACGGTTTCACAAATGTGGCAGGTATCGTGACTCAATCTCACTAGGTTAATTCATCGTAGGGAGTAACTCCTATAAAATACTCGGAGCTGTTGGATCATCCCATTGTCTTGGATGAAGTGAAAATATTTAATAAAATGTATCGGTCCTCAGTCTAGAGAACAATTGGTAAATGTTTTGAAACAAATTTTCAACCTGGCAATTGGGAGGCAATGATAGGCGCTCGGATATATTAAAGGGCGCGGGAAAAGGGACGTGTAGTTAATGTTTCCCTAAAAGGTTGAATCATGCTGAACTAGCATGAAAAATGCATATAATTATAGTTAGCTATGATTTAGAGAAAACTGTGCAAGCATCCACACGTCTAAAGCATCCTTTGACTAAAGTCATGATTTATTTAAAATTAAAAATGAACCAGTAAAACGACCTCAAACAAGTTCTTCTAAAAAAACTGGCCTCGATGGCTTATAGGAAATATGACAATTTTAAATGTAGTATTTTAATATTTTATTATAAATTACGAATAGTTTATGGTTTACTGAATAGACACAGTTTGATAAAAGAGAAAGAGATATTGTTTTCGCGTATTTGCCATTGGAAATATATTTATGTTTGAGACACTTCCAAAAAGATTCATTATATTATTTTTTTTTTTGCATCATGGCATGTTGTAACTGAAAGATTGGGGTGTTATCACCACTGCAATTATTGCATTTAAGTTTGTCTTCCGTCGTATACCTAATTTACACTGTGTTTCTAGAAACAAAGGACAATCGGTAAGCAATTGTGGACTATAAACTTTTATTCGTATTTGAAAATTGGCATTTTTTTTAATTTCCCCAACTGAGATCCATTCTGCAAAGGGCTCACAATCCCATTTTGGTTGCTTACGTGTTATACCGTGATGGGAATATCAACGCTCGCTATTAGCAATTTCCAGCTGGCGTAAATCGAAGTAGGGCCGCCGGCCGTGTACTTTTGAACCATGAGAAATCAAATTTTCTTCTTAAGTCCTTGAATACGCATTTAGTATTTTGGATCAACGGCCAAAAAAAAAAACCAATTTCGCCACAGGATAGGTCTAGACAGTACGTTAGCGTCGAGTCAGGTGTGGGTGCAAATGGAATGTCATTCTAATATTAATATTTCGATTTTCGTATCTATACAGGCGGGTGACACTGTTAACAAAGGCCCATAGACCAATTTCGATTATCGATGTGATAGCGCCACCATTTTCGAATAAGCTACATAATAATTATGCATAACCGTATTCATGACGGAAGAACCGGGGGGGATGAGTAGAGTAATGCGCCACTAACGACTGGCGAACTATAAACTACAGATTCATTGCAGATCAGTGTGCAGTAACACGCATCCCATTCTCTTGATCGGAGTGTCCTATCCCGAGTATTAGGATCCATGTCTATCTTACGGTTATACTCGGGATGAACTAAGGAGTAACGTCACAGCTTTCACGCAGCTCTTAAACTTTCGAACGACGTATATACCAGTTGCCGGATCCCCGAAATGCAAGTCTCGTTATGGTGGCCCATTTCCATCCGGGAACTTGTACTCAAGGTCCATGTTTACAAAAAAATTTGTTTGTTCGTTCGCGTCGCCGAACAGTGCCTAAAATTACAATCCCAGTACTTTCACGTGAAGTTAATCTTACAAAATGTAGAAGAATTCTATGGAACAAAACAATCGAGGCACTGGTGTTGATATTCACGACAAAACGTTGATGTTTTCGATCGTACACTGTGGCCCTCCTTGTCACCTGACGGAACGATGCCACGACTATTGCAACTCACAGATAGGGTAAGTTTTTATGGTATTTTCTCCTTACGCTCCTAACCGTATGTTTTTAGCCTACTTGGGCTGGTACTAAGTTCGCGGATGAAAATGGCACCGAACATAGATATAATACAGAGATGTCGTACGCCGGCGTTGAAAGATAGGCGGCCCACCGTAACCTGTTTTTTGAAAGTTATAAATATTAATTACGGTATCCATTCGAACTCGCAACGTACGCGCATTCGCCGTAACCTGTTGGCCGGGAAACGGTACATCGTGCTATGCAAATGCATGATAATATGACATAAAATTGGGTACACCGCTATGTAATCAGGGAATATATGAAAATTGGTACACAACACGCTATGGAATAATCGCGCTGCGGTAAAAGATGGGTAGGCGGCTTTGAGCTAGCGTTTGCTTATCTAGTGTTATCAATAGAAATCTGGTGTATCATATAAATCTGTGGCACATGCGCCGAATGAGATGCATTTCGGGGATTGTGAAATTGTCTATTATCTGGTCAGTGAGCGCGTGTTGGCTATGATACGCGGAATTACCGCGCGCTCTGCCATGTCTCTGGCTCAGCGGCCTCATGCATACGGGGTAGCGAGGCGCACCGGGTAATTCCCGTATCATAGCAACGTTCGCGGCGTAGCCTCTATCTGCACAGTTTGAAGGGTACTAAGCATAAAGGTAAAACACAACCCCAACTAACTTTGAGAAATAAATAATGTAGTTACATTTTTAAAAATCTCCGAAATTTTCTAACATCTGTATAAAATCATAGAAAAACATAACGGTACAGAAATTCAATAAAATAAGAATTTAATAATATTCTACAAGTATTTTACTTCTTCTTAGACTCTAAAGAAGACTTAGTTTCGCTCGACTCTAATATGCCTCGATGGTTCGCCATCGAGGCAAAAAGGGAAGCGGAAAACTCGTCCGGAATTAATCAGACCTACTTTAAGTATAGTCCAATATTTCCTGAAGTTTTGGGCCCTACAACAATAGATTGTGTGGGCTGAGTGATTACATAATTTGGGCTTATTTTTCATTAACCCGGAGTAACATAAAAGTGGTGGAGTGATAGCTCATGATGATTTCTGGTGCTGTATAGATTTGTATTACTTCTTTTTGCATATAGTAATGATTATTATAATACAGGGTGAGTAAAAAAAACTTGACCCTGATTGTGTCCGCCATTTTGAATTTTTAAGTATATATCTAACATATTTGGTATCATCTGAAAGCTAGGTTCATTATCTTTAATTTACTGCAAAGATCATTCATATCGGTTAGGTATAGACCGTATTCAATATGACGTCAGCCACCAGACATGTTGGTGGACAAGATGCATATATTCCAGGACTACAATACATTAAAGGGATTAGCAGCGATTTGCTAATCCGAAACATCGAAAAAATCATCAAATTCATGTTTTTGTATTTTTGTTACTGGCATAGATATGCAAACATAACCTGCAAGTGGTTGGCTTGAAATCCGTGTATTAAAGACAAGGCAGTACTTTTTATCCGATTCTTTAATTTCTATACGTGCGTATCAAAATTCCGACTTGAAATCAAAAAAGCCTTTCTCGGTGAATATCCCAGATTTTAAGTGTAATATTGTGCACCATGATCAATACAGTTTGACCTCAAACACAAACACAATTGATCTTTGTTTATTCTGTGCTACTTTAAACCACAATCAGCTGTTTATTGTAGATTTTGAGACGTCATCGCTATATGTCTATTTACGGGAGACGGTATGAAAAATTTCCTCAATACTTCATTTTTTTTCACTATTTGGTGGTTTGTTTTCTTAAATAAAGCAGTTATTTGGAATTGTACACACTTATCCCTGATTTATAAGTTAAAACAAACATATTTCCACATTTTTCGATTCTCTCGCAATATCGCTGCTAATCCCTTTAAGCTGTCAATCGATCCATGTTTAGTGATTGCACAGGGATCATTGACAGGTGAATGTATTGTAGTCCTGGAATGCGTCTATCTTGTCCTCCAACATGGCTGGGTATTGAATACGGTCTATAGACCGAGCTACAATCGTTTGAATCAAGTGGTCGGTTTTCTGCTCTGTCCACGGATTCACATTGAAATGAACGGCGTTCAGCGAAGGAAATCAGTGTCCAGAAGAAAATCAGCTATTTATTCACTGCAGATTGTTGATTCGAAAGACTGTAGCTCGGCCTACACTTAACCGATTGGAATGCTCTTTGCAGCAAATTAAAGATAATGAAATAAGCTTTCCGCAAATACCACATATGTTAGATATATATTATTTAAAAATTCAAAATGGCGGACACAATCAGGGTCAAGTTTTTTTTTACTCACCCTGTATGTTTATTTAGTTTTACTTTTCACTAATTTAGGGTGGATTTTCATCCCACTCAACTCTACCACTTCAACACAATGTCGCCCCTTTTCAAACGTGGTGGTGTGATAGCCCGGCATGATTGTGTGTCATTATAAGTAATATAATTAGCTAAGGACATTTTATTTCAATGAAAATCAGCCCAAAGACTTGTTTATATCTTATCTTTGTCCAACTAATGTCCGTAAAATCAACAAAAACATTATCAACGCCAGCGAGGGGGAATTTTCCCCACTATTGTTTCACCCCCCCCCCCCCCTCCGGCCAGAAGAAAAATACGGTTTTTGCCAAAAATCACGATTTTGGGGACAAAAATCAACCAAATTTGGGCACATATCAGCGTTTCTGGGCCCTCATTTTAAAGCCCCCCCCCCCCAAAAAAAAACAAAATCCCCCCCCCCCCGAACAATGAGTCTGGTGCCCGCCAACTGTTCAAATACAACACTGAAGCAAAGTAGGTCTAAATGACTGTAAACTTTAACCCGAGAAACCATCCCCGATAAGTGAATTAAAAATGATTTTAAGCACTTAAAAGACTGTAGATTCTTGCAGGCATCGGAGAAGGTTGAATTCCAAACTATACCCGTGGCATCACAATTGTCTAAAATTTACTCTTTAATATATTTTTTCTTTTATATTAATGGCCAAAACTTTCAAGCCAGTGTCATGGCTAATGGAATTAATTTCGAACGTAAACATGTAGTTGTAAACTGCCATGCTTTTTTTGATATACTTATTACACTTAGATTCATTATAACTCTTTAATTATCGAGTACTTCATAAACAAAAGATCCGAAAGATCTGTGGTGATGACACTCGAATTTATTGTTTTTGTTACATCGTTGGTTAAGTATTGTTACGTAATGATACGATAGGTTTGTTGTGAATGCTAGACTTAATTCTTATGGCCTATCTATGCGGTAGAAATTGTTGGTGGTTGGTGAAATGATTGACTTTAAGTTAATACTCGTATTTAGGTCAAGGTTGAAATCACCAAATACATAACAACGTTTCTTTTCCTTGAAGATGAGGTTGAGAAAATTATCCAGCTAAGAGAGGAAGTGGTGTGTTCTTACATACCTCCAGAGCAAAGGGTCCTCGATTTCAATATAAGTGAGACCGCTTGCTGGATTTAATTCGGGAACTCAATTCTGGATTTAATTTGTATAACAGCTATTGATTGAAAGCTGAATATGATTCTCTCCGCGGTTCATTTGACATGGGCAAAGGAACCATGAAAGCGTATCGAAATCAACCGATTCGGGTTTATGGATAATGCCGATAATGATGTTTTCGCGTTTATGCCTTAATTCAATTAAAACTGAATCATAATCTGTACAGTAAATGTTCATATCATCTTTTAATATTGGAGTTTGAAATTATTAAACAAGGAAGCACCACCGCCAATCCTATCCTCCCTACTGCAATTTTCTGCTGTGTATCCATATAAGGCCGCTTAAAAAATAGTTAGATTCCCGTCCTACTGGTCTTCGAAAGTGACGAGGGAGGGAGGCTTTTTTTTCTTTTTTTCGCGATGGTAGCCAACTGCTTTGATGACATTACTGAAGGTCTGAAACTTGCAGTGTGTCTCAAAATAAGCAGTGGGCTATCATTCATACATGTATCAATATTGTAAACATGTTCAACTGTTGAAATTTTACAGTCTAGTTACAATAAATAAATCCATGTACATGAGGTATTGTACATGTTGTATCGTCGTTTCGATGACGATGGTTCGGTGCCACTTCATCACCCTGCACCCCTCACCAGCTCAGGCTCAACAACCCCCCCATTTGTTGATCTATAATAATAATTTTAAACCTTTACTATTTTTAAGAGATCTCAAATTTTACACATGAATATTATTTTACTACAATGCACATACTACTAAAACCCCCAACTGCGCCACCCGTATGGTATGAGCAAGCTAAAATACGAATAACACTAAACAGCTGTCGAATTCTGCAGCCGATAATACCACAGCACAGCGTCATGACCATGATGACTGTACTTATTCTGCCACCTCATCCTTACAAATGCAGTTTATTCCGTTCAGCCGGCTGCCGAATTCATAGGGTCAGTGGCACAATAAAATTCTTTCCCACAAAAATTATGTGATTGATCTTCCTTGTCTACAGTCGAGTCGTAGTCCCATCGTAGACTCCGGTATAAGCTGCCAAGATTTCTGGCGATAGAGCAAAACTTGCACGAAAACTAGACTTTGTGAATGGTTTGGAACCGAGACTATGTCATGTACTCTCATATCCCGTGCACATGTGCAGGGGTAGCGCTGCATGGTAAAAGTGAGGGGTCCAGTGGAAGATAATTGGACCCCTTAACCCACCTTTAGTATGAAAACAAGGGGTCCAAACCACAAAACAAGGGGTCCAAACATGATTAAATTAAGTGGTCAAAAATGTTGATTCTCGAACCATGGCATAACTTCCTATAGCTCCACGTCATGATCAGAAGTGTACTAACTCACTCCATTAATGACTGGGCAGTTGAGGAGTGCATCTTTAAGTTTAATTCACCTTCAATCCAAAAAGGCCCTATCTCGACTTGTCACTCAATTTCCCAAATATTGACAAAAACAAAAATTAAGAGAGAGAGAGAACTCAATGCAAACAGTAACACTGTAAAGCAAAGAAAGAATGACAAACAGAATGACTAACTTTTATCCCAAGACAAGTTTCACTAAATAATAATATGCTTACAAGGCATTTTTGAATATTTTTTTAAGTTTGCCCTTTCTCACCTTTGCATCCAAAGTTCCTAACATTTTTGAGGCAGCATACAAAAGAGCTTCAGCTTCACACAGCCTCAGGTCGTCATGTACTACACTTCTGTAAAGTGTAAGCCTAGCCTAGGAAATACATCGCCGAGAAAAATAGTTTTTACTTTGAGAAATTATTTGAAATACCCACTAATCAACAGAAAAACACATTCGGTACTAACAAATTACAGGGTTTTGCATTTTTGAAAGTTTAAAAGGGTGAAATTCTTGAGGAAAGTTTTGCGTCAACATCACTTTATGTCCGGTCGGCCATTTTGGACTCCCTAGCATGGCAGACTGGGCAGACTCCTTAGTATGTCATGAATGTGTTTCAGAAATGGTTTGCTGTTTGCCGATTGGTGAAGCTGTATTTTATGGAAATTTATGGTCAGTAAATGATTTTTTTGATTGGCTAACCCAGTTCATCGGCAACTTCAAAGGGCAGTTTTATGAATGAAGAACTTGTAATTGATATCTGACAGGTGCGGCAAAGAAATCAGCTGAGACAAACTTGCGCTTTAAAAATATTAATGTTTGTGAATCGGTACACATTTTTTATCTCCGGTAAGAAGTAAAATTGGGAGGTTTCCAATTCCCACATGTGCTCATTATCCATGATCGGAACCAGGGCTGCAGGCTCACTGTTTGTAACTACGCATGTAACAACTGTGCTAGATAATTTCAGATGGCACTGGACATGATTTTCAGTACGGATTTCTCATTTTCTCAAGTTTTTTTTACACTAAAAAAAAATTGATGCGGCGGTCGAAAGATTAACGTCATCATCTGACCTAGACTATGCTTCAGTAAATAACCCATATAACTCGAAATGGTGATCATAATTTTAATATTATTTGCATGCTTGTTTAAACTACGGACTTGGAAAAAGTGAAAGTTCACATTTACTACGATCGGCAGAGTTGATGTTGGTGCTGTTGCAATAAGCACACTCATTAAATCAGATTATTGTCAATGCTGCAGTCATCATCTGTAGTTGGAGAGTGGGAATTTAATATGCTGTTATGAAAACAAGGATTAAATCAATAATCGGACATAAAATCAGACAAAACAGATATTGTGATGAAGAACAGGACAGGACAGGACAGTACAGGAGAGTTACAGAGAATTAACGGGAAATCAAAGGAGATGCAAATAGACCTTTAAAAATGCAGAAAAACAGATAATATACAACATAGACACATATAATAAGGAATGTGTACATGAACTCATGTGATCTCTAGTTACGAGAAAGGTCAGTGTCAAACACTATTACCTGGTAATTGTTAACTAACTTCACTTGCAATGTTCAAACAACCCAACCCAATAAAATATCGAAATGTCGTTTTGATTAAAAAGAGCGCAAAACTAACAACGCTAATTCCCGAAGATTGGCATCACACATGTTATCATTTTGGGGATATTTACACTGGAAGCTCGCGATTTTTGGACCAAATTTTGCATCACTACATACAAACGTTAAAATGATATCTCAGGTATCACATGTATTAGAGCATCATATTCGTGACTAGCCTTTAGTCAAGTCTTTGTCCGATGTGCGTAAGAGCGCCCTCCTACCGCGTACCGTTATTTGTGATGTGCAAAATATAGGTCTATTTGCCCTTTGCATGCCCTATACCCTTTATATCGATACCACTTGCCTCTGAACATTGATTACTTCCGCAACTTAATGAACTGTCACTTTCTGTTAAAGGTGGGTAACCAGATTATGGTCTGATTTTCATAATGTTTTCTTCCTTACTTGGAGGCTTTTATTCCTAAAAAAGATCTAAAATTTTGAGTTCAATCAGTCTGACCAGTAGTCATTTTTGGATAGCAGAAAATAGGAAAGTGCTTGCTTTCTGTAGTGGTCGACAACAAAGAATACATTTCCGGGTCTTAAAATTCACTCTGGTAGTGAGAAAAATATGATTGAACCTTTCTTCTGATATCTAAATTTAATGGGGCAAAGTGGAATTGGAGGAGGTTGTCGATCTGGTCAAATAAACGAAACCTAAAATTGATTCTCACGCTTTTGACAAAGCCAGTTAAAATTGTATTCTGCGTACGTTATTAACCCTTACACCACAAAACACCAATATAACTCAATGAGCTGAGGCTAGAAAATGCACTAAGTCCAAAAAGATGCGATGACGTCATCGCACCAACACACATATGGGCACGAAATCGCTGGCCGGGCCAGCGACTCCCTCGTGGCTTGCCACGCTTGGTCGTATGGATTCGTGGGCCGGAGGCCCCGGGTTCGAATCCCGCCAGGGACGTCCAAGTATCTTTAGCTTCTATCCCTTTACCCCTTCCCTTCCTCTCTGGCTAGAAACCAAAAGGCAGTTAGGGTTAGAGCATAGTTATAACGTTTTGTAGCAAATATCTTCCAAGAAGTAAAAAATATGTTAGACGATGACGTTATAAAAATGTTTCGCAAAAACGAAACCAAATCAAAAGCAATTGGAAATTGGAATTCGTTTTGGAAACGTTTTGTGTTTATATTTACACCATCATAATTGGTCCATATAATTATATGCAATAAATACATTTTAAAAAATATTTGAGTTACAATCTTTTGTTATCAAATCAAATAAACGATGGCCACAAAATTACAAACTGTCTACCCCAAAAAATATACAATCAGAGATAAAATTTGGGCCGAAAACTGAAGCCCATTATAACTGTAGGTTTATTTTGTTTCAATGGGTGAAAAGGGGAATAAAAAAAAAAAAAAAAAAAAAAAAAGGAAAAAAAAAAGGCATATTCCAGCTTAGATTTTTCGTTTTCAAGTGTTATGGTCAATTAACTGAAACACTTTAAAATCGGAACCTTTGGGCGAGTTTCGAATATCCAAATATAAACACAATCATATTAACATTATCCTCTCAGAAGTTTATACATGTCATAACGACCGAAATACATGTAGCATTGAGATATTCAATTTAACAAAAAATTGTGTCTCTGACTTATTCTATGTTTCACATAGGTAGAGCTATAAAAACACATGGTCAAAACTAAACGGAGGCCTTTGAACACCTCCTACTTGGCATATAGTAGACATGATTTTTGATTTTTTTGAGATTCGGACCGAAACCCCTCTTAACCTTTGACCCCAAATCTATGATCCCATAGACACCGACCAATGTCGAGTCACATAACCAACTAATGTCAAAGTACATGTTGTTTGTAGGCTAAGTTAACACTTTCCCGGGGACCAGGGGAATTAGATTAATACCCTGGGAAAATCATAGTCTGCTTGGTGCATAATTACAGCTAAGTACATTGATTCATCTGGTATTTTTTCATATTATTTTTATTATTTTTTTTACCATCTTCTTGGAAGTCCTGACTCCAACATGAGACATTCTGTTAATATCTCGATCTCCTCTATCATGTACATAAAGGATAAACGACAGATGTAGATTTGTTTGGCCAATTTTCGAATGTCCCGCTGACACTATGACGCATGTGTTACAAAAAGGCGAATTTTCAATGCAAAATAGCTTTACAATGCAATGACGCGATTCAGCATCACAGATCACACACAAATTTTGATTCGATTTGGTGTTCTATCTTTTCCACTCCTGCATTCATTCCCCCCAAACCAATATCGCGATAAATTGTTTGGATTGACTAAGGTTCCCCCTTGATTCTTGTACATTGCATAAAATTTTAATTCCTGGCTTCTATGTGAAGGAATATGAAAAATCGCGAGTTTATCTTCACACTTACTCGAATCCTCCCTGAACATCCCATGTCCGTACGGTGAAAGTGACTGCATGCGGGCTATGATAAATCCCCTGCGCACAAACACTAGACTTGATCAAAATCTTGGACTTGGCCACAGCAGTTTGTATTGATTGTATGGGTTTGAATTGGCGTTTCTTTTCTTTCTTTCAGTTTGTCAGAGGTTAGTCACTAATTTTTGACAACAGTTCGACTTCCCTTGCCATATACTAATGCCCTCTCGTAGGCGGTCCGATTCCGGGATGGCTGACATCGCGGTTTTGATGTTAGATTTGTGGTTTTTGTGAAAATCAATCAATCGTACTTTGAAATGACTTAGGTTTAGGCCAAAATGAGTTCTGATTTTCAATCACGCTGCATCTTTTCATGAATCTTAAGTGGAATTCAATCTGGGCTACTTCTGACCAAAGTTCCGGGGAAGGATTTTAAAGCCAAAATCATTTTGGCCCCTGTGACTCTGTTATGACCATGACCAGGGTCAAAGGTGAAAATCTGCAGGCCTATTTAAAGATGTGACCAAATGTTTATCAAAATGGGTCCACGCGATAAGGGCAGCGGAGTTTGTGGAGTAATTTTGTGTTATACGTACACGCTGGATTTCAATTTTAAAGGGGCATTTCGTGATCCACAGCCTCGCCCCTGACTTACCTAAAAAATGTTCTGATTTTTATATCATCTGAACCGTTAGCCTTAGTAATCTACGTGTGCCCAATCTTACGTGCAAATTCGGGCGCATCTTTAAGAAATTCGCGATTTCGTATTTTCTGTCCGTAACGGACAGAAATTACAACACAGTAGCCTATATGGGACCGTGGGAAACGAGCAATTGCTCATAACACTAAACCGCAAGATCGGGATCAGCTCAAATTATGAGAATAAGCTTTTCTCAAGGATATCTAGTGATCAATGAATAAAACAGAAGGTGCTGAAATCACGAAATGCACCTTTAAATAGAAAGTCTGGATAATAAAACTTAATAATTGAGTTACGCTAAGAGATTGCACTAGAGTAGCATGGCCAAGTACAGATTTCTCTTTGCTTTGAACGTCATATTTCTCAGTAATTTCAACACATTTGTTTGATTAATATCAAACATACGCGACAGATTTCAAGGAAAGAGTCAGTCTAATAACGTCCAGAACACCACATGAGCTCCATTTTAATTACAAATTCTCACATTTTGGTCTATTTATATAAATGTTTGATCCTATATATCCAAGCTGCAAGAGCCTTTTATGGTTCATCTTTAGACCAGATGTGAAATAACATTTATGAAGTGTCTTTATCTTGTTTTCCAATCATTGTATCATCAATATTGACTATAGTGTCCTCAGCACAGAGCTTAAAAATCTAGGTTATCTATAATGAAATTCCGTTTTTGGATTCATTACAAACCAATTCACCGAAACAATATTAGCGTATCCACAAAGTAAATAAACATTTAATCTATTCAAATATGTTCCATTTACAATCACAAGAAGATATATTGTAATATTATATAGTGTTAAAAAGATAAGTACAAATCTCTTTATTATTTCTCCCACAAATAGAAAAGCTCTAAGTGTTTCGATTTCTTGTAAAAACTGATAATAACATCCTTGGAAAGGTATTAATATCTGTAAAATTAAGTAAGTCATAAATAAGACTTATCATCTCACAAATAAATCGATTTGGTACAAAACTCGTTTGGTTTTAATTTTTTTCCCTCTTGTTGTCCAAGATTAGAAGAAACTCGACCTCCAATTTGTTTCATTTTGGCTATAGGGCACTTTAACGGTAGGTCATTAGGTTAATTTGGCCATATGCTAGCGGGCAGATCTCAAAGCGTTTACAAAGGTGACGCACCCCTGGAAAGTACATAATTTCTCCTAAATAAATTCTCTAAAAATTATAAAAATCGGATCTACGCGTTTTCTCACGACTAGTATGTGCACAGTTCCTTGAAAATGAAATTAAATGCCATCTCCTTTCCCCCCTGAATATCAGTGACCAACGGATGTACACCACGTTCCATTGACTCCAGCAAATAACGGCGCTACTGATAAGTACGTCCGTCCGTTATGCTTAGGGCAATGGACTTCAGATTCTCTGGAACTGCAGAGCCATTGTTAGTGTCCATGACGATGATGTTATCACCACTCGATTTAGATTGAGCTATAGCCTCGCTCACAAATAAAACTCGAGCTTTTTCTGTGAGTCCAATAACATTGACCGTATATTTCATCATTATTCAAAAAGGAAACGAAGATGAACAAAAATCATGAAAGAATAATTGCTTGGCAAGCTGTGACGTAACACCTTGGTGCAGAACCAAGACCCATAACTTAATCATATTTATGTATATGACATCTTTTATATTCCATTTAAAAGTTTGTTCGGCACCGGTTACTTGCATTTCATATAGGTGAATTGTTACGAGACGTACTCAAGGTGAGAAAAGTAACCTCATGTGGTTCATAACACAAAATTCACAATGACTATTTGTAAAAAGATTGACTTGACCAAGATGTAAATTCAAAGTAATGATTTTAATACATAAATCAAATCTGATCTGAATTAATCACAAATACACATATCTGTATCTGTCCATACAGATACTCAGTGCGTTAAAGGTGAACGTCACTGGTGAAGAAGCAATGTCCTGCTGGAATTTTAATGTTAACCTTTGTTTTTCCAAAGGCACCAAATTTTGTGCAGCTCTGACGATTCTGACAACGTTTCAGAATTATAATAAAGAACATAAGATTTTTATAAATCAAATGTTATGATAGTTCTCCACCTTCTGTTTGAGAGGTCTACACTCGCTGAAATCTCTTGTCAACTGGCAAGGAAAAATGACTTGCAACAGAATTTGTCCACAGCAAATTTCTCATAATGCAAGACAAAACAAGCGAAGACAAGTCGAAATTTCACAATCTTTTCAGTTCGCTGAAACATGTTTAAAGGAAGTCCACATCCTGTGCTCGAAGTGTTTTGACATAACAATACACAAGTCTATTGTTCATCAACAGGTGTGCAATCTTGCTTCCTATAGGTAACAAAGAACCTCTATCCAGTTCTTAGAACGGAGAAGATAAGACACTGTGCCCCGATTGTCCTTTGAATGCGAACATCTTCTGACATGTTTGTCTCAGTAAGTTCTCACACACTAGTCTGATTAGAACTAGGTCAATCAGACAAGTCATGCTTATTGCACAACACATTGCAAGTTTCATATTTATATTTTCCAGTTCTCCTCACTCATAATTTATGATTAAATTTAACATGATTTAATTAATACAATACAGAAAAAATATAATATTCAGGAGTCTGTCACAGAATGGTTTTCGATTTCTGCTAATAGCACGGTAAATTGAATAGAAATGGGTTTACGTGGCAAGTTACGGGTTTGGTTTTGCGCAAAGATATTGGGTCGCAGTTTGCCAAAAAATTTACTCCAATGAATTTTGTTCACCTTCGTTTCCCTTTGGAATAAATTATGAAATATAAGGCCAAAGTTAATTGAACACACAGTAGAACCTCTAACTTTATTTATTCGCGAAAGAGGACAGGTAACCTGTGTTCCGCACCTCGTAAGTGTGAGATTTTGACCACCACTCATGCTCCTGGAGCATAGGTTGTGGCAACAGTTCCAGAGCGGTGCTATTCATTATATTGAGTGCTGACCACAATAGCAGCAGCGATTTATTCCGTAAATTTTATCAAGGATTAGAATTGCAAATCTGGCACACCAATCCTCGCTGGTCTTGTGGTTAGGTAGCTGACCTCATGATACAGTGGTCTCGGGTTCGCTAATGCCTCTAAAATTTTAATTATTTTTTTTTTCAGGTTAGAGGGAAAAATTCTAAGTCCAAAAAAAGATAAGAAAAAATAATAGCTGCCCTTTGAGGTTAGTGAGAGAGACCTGCTCGGGGAGCATGGGTGACTGTGTAAACAAACAAACTACCGCGCGTGCGCAAACATCATATAAATAGCTTAATCTAAATCGGGGTGGTGATATAACACCTGAAATATTTTCAGCTGCATGAATAAACAATGGCTCTGTAGTTACAGATGAAAAAGGAATCTGAAGTGTTTGGTCCCATGCATACCGAGCGGATGTATTTATCAATAGCCCGTTATTTGCTGGAGTCAATGAATCATGACGTACATCCGTTGGTCACTGATATTCAAAGCAAAAATTTAGATTACATTTAATTCATTTTCTAGAAAATGTGCACTTACTAACGTGAGAACACACGTAGAACTGATTTCTATAATTTTAGAAAAATTATTTCGGAAGAATTATGTAATTCTCATCTCAGGGGTGCGCCACCTTGGTCCTTATCCGAGCATCTTTTTCTCTTTGCCCTCATAGCCTACCAGACTTAACCTCCAAAACAACACAAGCATGCGGAATCCCCTGCAAAAACGTCTGAAATATTCAGGTGAACCAGGTAGCCTAGAGCTAGCAGACATTTGTAACACATCTCAAGTACAAAAGGTTTGAGTGACTAAATATGTTGACAGCCTGACAGAGACCCCTAAAACGCGATTCTTAAGTGCTGCAAATGGTGACTTTATGAGAGGGGGCCAAGACAAAGATTGTACAGGGGTCATTTTTTTTAATTGATCCAATCATGTTGAAAAGTATACCACAGTATATGTCGAACCATAAGGATTCAGAAAAGGTATAGTTTGTAATATCTACAGTCTAAAGTTTCAGAGTTATAGGCTAAAAACAGCAAAAATCAATAAAAAGGGTCAATTTTTAAAGTAGCTTCGATTTGGATAAAAAATGGTTCAAATCATTGGTGGCGCTCATAGAATTAAAATACGGAATAGTTTTTGAGTGTCTCAAATGCTTGCTTAACAAAATAGGGGCACAGAAGGTCAAGCCCCATTGAATGCAATGGACGTTGACCTTTTGTGCCCCGTACATTGAAACTAAACATTTAAGACAGTCAAAACTATTCCTTATTTTAATCCTATGAAATCCACCAATAATTTACACCATTTTTTATCCAAATCCGAGCAACTTTAAAATTTGACCCCTGTACAACTTAAATTGACCCTATTTATTGATTTTTGCTGTTTTAGTCTATAACTCTGAAGCTTTAGACTGTAGATATTACAAACTATACCTTTTCTGAATTCTTATGGTTAGACACGTACTGTAGTATACTTTTCAACATGATTGGATCAATTTAAAAATTTGATTCCTGTACAATCTTTGACAAACTGCTCTTATGCTATATTTTAAAACTGCTCTTATGCTATAAATAGCTATACCATAGCTAAAGCCTACCACTACGCTACTAATTAATATAAGCTGTGCACTCATAAAACGATTTTGTACCAAAGAGCTAGGCAAAGTAAAGATGATGATGATGATGTGTAAAATTTAAGGACTGCAGCAAAAGTCATCATGATTATTCTACTCTTATTTCAAAGCAAGTTGCTGCTGATCAAGAAGTTTTCGGCCTGTATATAAAGGCTGTTTGTTATCATTCTCCACAGATGTCTTTCAAGGTGGATGATCAGGAGATTACTGAAAAAAGGATATTTGCTGTAGCTTTAATAAGCAATTTGATGATGATGAACTTGACCTATTCCTGTTTTCTCAAAATCATGTAGTACAGAACTGGCACCCGTTTTATGCAAGGTGTTCAATGCATTTATTTCCATGGCAAAATCTTGGTAAATGTTCTTTCTCTGCTCTTCTGAATTAAAATCTCTATAAAGAGTTGGTCCTCCCTCTTGTCATTTACTTTGCAGTTGTGTGGGCTCCATATGCAGGGTGTCCACAAAAATGGTGCAAGAAAAAAGCACCCTCGTTGGAGGGGAAAACAATAAAATAGTAGTGTAATATTTAAACCATATCACAAATGAAATATTGGCTTTTGAATACCGTTTACAGCATCCGATTTGGTTGTTGCAATCTAGAGATATGGCTAATATTCCAAGAGAGGGTGCGGTACCAATT
Organism: Ophioderma brevispina; assembly: GCA_023653785.1. Taxonomy (NCBI): domain Eukaryota; kingdom Metazoa; phylum Echinodermata; class Ophiuroidea; order Amphilepidida; family Ophiodermatidae; genus Ophioderma; species Ophioderma brevispina. The sequence continues at coordinate 22,996 of JAMKCH010065956.1, forward strand.
GTGCCACTTTTCACAGAATGGGATACATCATGTTGATAGGTTGATTATTGATTTAAGATATTACATCAGAACCTACAAATGCACATCGAAAGAGTTTATGTCTATGTTTTCAGCTGAGTGTGCTCTTTTAATGTTCTTTACTTATTCATGAAGTCATTTTTAGCATGTTTACACCGAAATAGAAACAATGATTTGAAGCAACAAGAAAAAAAAGACCAAGCATTATAACTGTGTCATAAGTGTCTTATCAACATGCATAGCTATGCATAATTCGATTGTGTTAGGTTATCCCATTCTGTGAAAAGTGGCACAACTGGTATTTCACCCTCTCTTGGAATAGTCGTCATATCTCTGGATTACAACAACCAAATCGGATGCTGTCGACGGTATTCAAAAGCCAGGACTTCATTTATGACATGATATAAATATAATGTCACTATTTTATTGTTTTCACCTCCAACAAGGGTGACTTTGCCTTGCACCATTTTTGTGGACACCCTGTAATGCATGCTACACTAGTACACTTGAAAAGTTTCAAATGAGGATTGCACGAGTCCTTATAGGAAACAGGGCTCTGGGGAGCATATAGAGTACACTGACAGGTTGTCTGAATTTGGGCTATTGAGTATTGATCATTTATTTAAATTTCAGAGGTGACAATTTTGTTTCAAGCTGTTAGATAATATTGGTCCAGCATCTTTCATGGACGTTTTTTCACATAAGTCGTATTTCTCAAGACAGATTTCCACATTGGCGGGAAAGGACTAATTCCTTCTACAATTCTCTCTGTCTCTTTTCCTAGACTTTGGGATAACATTTAACTTCACACTCGACAAGCCAGCTCTCTCCTCAAATTCAAATTTCTTTGTAAGCAACATTTTCTCATACGTTTATTCCAGCATTACCTGTAATATTTTCACATCTCGGTTTTATGCCTACTCTATTCTATATTGTATGTATGTGTATATTCCAAGGAGAGAGATGAATGCACTGCTGACGTGTTTGGGCTGAGTAGCCTATTGTTCTTACCTGAGTTACTCTGTTTAGTTGTCCTTTGTATTCAGTTTCATAAGTAACTTAAATAAGTATTATTATTATCATTGTTATTATTATTAGAATTGAGTTTATTTTCACTTTGAATAGCGTTATAATGGTAACTTCTGTGTGATAGGAAAATCCCGACTGTGAGTATGACTCAGATACAATTGATATTGAATTTGACATGGAAAGGGACAGCTTTTACAAAAAAATAACAAACAAAAGAACAAACAAACTTTGCAGTAAGGATAGTTTAGACCGAGGGGGTACTCAGATTTGGTTTGGTCGGGGATGTGCAGCTGAGGAGTCGCAACCCTATATCCATTTCTAAGGGTCATTTGGTAGAAAAAGGGTACCCATTTCTAAGGATTTTGCTTCAAATATACACCCATTTTTCAAAATTTTCTGGTGCAAGCCCCAGAAAATTTAGAAATTTTAGCTACATTTTGGGCCATTTTTCGTGAAAACGGGACCCATGTCTAAGGATTTCTCATGAAAATACGACACATGTCTAGGGATTTCTCATGAAAAAATGACCCACTGGATACCTTTAACATGTGAGTACCCCCCCCCCCCGGAGTTTAGACACAATAATATTTCCTTTTCTGCATCATAAATGCTAAATATAAAATGAAACCTCCAAGACCACAGAAATAAGTAAAAACAAATAATGGTCAACTAATCATCATGATCATAAACGCACAAACGTTACTTTTTCGGCCTCTTCGGCTCTTCCTTTGTGGTGAATTGAAGTCAAGCTACTTTGTTTCCTGGTTATCTCTGGCAATCTACAGGGACAAATCTTTTTCCGATGTGATATTTGGCTTAGACAGGAAGGAAAGTCGTTCTGTGGTCTGGTAAATGTGTCAATGGCACGGTAAATGTGTCAATTTACATATGGCACGCTCCACGTATCAAATCATGGCGAGTTTTCCCGCGTATGTCGAGTTTCACGCGCTGTGTATCGAGTTTTCCTCGCCATATGTCGAGTGTGCAGCGTTATATGTCGAGTTTACAGCGCTATCTGTCCAGTTTGCCCTCTATACATCGAGTTGTGCTCTCTATATGGTGAGTTTGACATAAATCATATACAGTTTTACGTTCCACGTATCAAATCATGGCGAGTTTTCTCGCGCATGTCGAGTTTCACGCGCTGTGTATCGAGTTTTCCTCGCCATATGTCGAGTGTGCAGCGTTATATGTCGAGTTTACAGCGCTATATGTCCAGTTTGCCCTCTATACATCGAGTTTGCTCTCTATATGGTGAGTTTGACATAAATCATGTCCAGTTTCAAAATCTCGACATGATTTTTTCTCAACATGAGGAAAACTCGACATGATTTTTTGGTGTATGTGTAAAAAAAATCATGTCGAGTTTGCTCATGTTGAGAAAAAAATCATGTCGAGTTTGCTCATGTTGAGAAAAAAATCATGTCGAGTTTGCTCATGTTGAGAAAAAAATCATGTCGAGTTTGCGCATGTTGAGAAAAAAATCATGTCCAGTTTGCACATGTTGAAAAAAATCATGTCCAGTTTGTTAAAACTAGGCATGATTTATTCTGGACATGATTTATTCTGGACATGATTTATGAAACTCGGCACATAGAGTTCAAACAGGAGAGGCAGCGCTGTAAACTCGACATATAGCGGGGTAAACTCGATATACAGCGCATGAAACTCGCCATGATTTGATACGTGGAGCGTGCCATAATTTACGGACCGCCTGTTGGAGTTGGGAAAACCACACACACACAAACATACCCACACACGCGCGAGCACGCACACGCACACACACTCACACATCAACTTTTTAAAGCACAATTCAGGAGTACAATTGGGAAAATAATGAGAATTCTTTAAAGACACTATCAGTGATTCTCCCGAAGGAGTCATAATATTTGAAAAACCGCAAGGATAAGTCTCCAGAATTGTCATAAGTTTTTTTTTTTCAAATAAAACATTGTCAGAAAAGGAATAAAATAGCAGTGTTACTAGATATGAATCGACGTTCAGTTACGTGTTGTAGTAAGTGTCCGTACGGACAGGAATGACTAAAATATCTGATTTTGACCTTATTAGGGTTGATTTCAGTCTTATCACTTGCAGGGTGGATTTTTTTTTTTTCGATTTTCTGATTTAGAAAATCACTGATAGTGCCACTTCATGGTATGTTGGCGATGACCTTTTCCTTGAATCGGATCGGGCAGAGCACCTTTAACCTGCATCCTAACCAAGTATTATAAGTTGGACTAACTTCCCGCTGAACTTATGGTACTTGGTCTTTGATATCTCTACAGACACTTTATAACATTTTGAGAATATTATTGGCAGAAGTGTGTCTGCTGGGAAACCATTCAGCTTCTCTTCATCAAGAGGCGGTATAGTATTCTTCCCACAATGCATTTCTTTCATTTCACTTTTTGCACTGGTTGTTACATAAATTTATAGTAACCAAAAGTACTAGTACTTAAATTACAAGATTGGGATGAGTTCTGTTCATTTAGGTACTTTTGTCACTATAAATTCATGCGACAACCAGTGCAAAATAGTATTGGAAGAATTGCATTGTGGGAAGAACACTATACCCCCTCTTCTCTTCATCAATGCCTACTACTTTTCGTTTGGAAATACCAAAAACTGTCCTTGCTGCGGTGTCAATAAGAAATGAAATAATGTCCTTGAAAATGATAAATTGCCTTTTATTTAAACAAGGTATTTGGAAAAAAACTATGCTGGCCTCCGATGCAGGTTGCTTTGGTATGAGATTGGAAGAACCTTGTAGCATATTATGAGGCAGGAAACTTCCATAATGCTATCATTGCATGTTTTTGATACGCAAAATATTAGTTTTTACCTGATAAAGGACACAAAATCAAAGAAGTTCACAGGCGTAAGCAATTCACCACATCGGTCACGTAAACAAAGAGAGATCATAGATCATAAGGCGTGTGTCATCGATAGGTTTGGGCGAGATCCAGTTTTTCCAGACTCTCTGCTCCCTGAATGCGTACAGCAAAATACACGATTTCGAAACAAAATGGGAGCAAGACTACACTTGAATATATGTGTCTTGCTCATTCCTAATAAGTCCTGAATAATAAATTATGAATATAATTAATAAATAGGAAAAAGCTATTAATGTAATAAATAAACAGTTTAAACCCATAACTATGTGAATGAAAGTAGCAAATAAAACTGATTAAATCAATTTGTTGGTTAAATGAATTTTCAGTGACTACTTTGCTGCTGTTAATTGTAAAAATATTTTCGTAGCTACGTGTCAAAGGTCATTTTCCAATCTGATCTCTAAGCTGGCCTCTCTGGAGGCCATCAAAAATGTAGTCTCATATTGAGATTGTTTATGGAGAGTTACCAAATTGATCATATTTGCTGGTTTACGATAAAAATGTTAATGCGGGTTGATAGTCAACAAGTTGAAACACGTTGGCGCCCTGTAGTGAATATTATTTTTTTTTTTTGCTCATTTGAGAAATTACTTTCCATTTCAACAATTATTCTCAATAATTTAAAAGTGTGAGCGAGAGTGAAAGTTGAATCTCCATAAAATATTAAATGACGTAATTAGAGAACTTGAACCGCTCCGCCGTTTCAGGTTTAATGACTTATATAATGAAATTTGACATAATGGTATTCAGTCTGCTCAGGTTGCACACGAGATTTTAAACTAACTCAACGTGTTTGTTAAAGAGATATTGGCACATTTGAAAAATAGTGCACCCTCAAGATTTCTCAAAATTGATATTTTTGCATGGTTCTAAAGCTTTATACATTAGCTCTCACCTGAAATGATTAGGCTCAAATCAGCACCCTTATGGATAAACAGGACGATTTTATAATAAATTGACTCCGGCGAAATTTATTCAAATGACGTTTAACACAAGAAAACACACGCCGGAGTTGTTAACCACGGCATGCACCCTGTTTGACAGGTCTGTGACCTTTGAGGTTTTGTGACCTTTGAGTACGAGTCTATGATATTCATGTAATACACATATTTGTTGATAAGTTCTGGCAAAACTTAAAGTTAGCCTACAAATTACAGGATGTCTTTAGCCCCTACCTGTTTTATATGTAAAATGTCTATTCTTCCAATGGCCTAGACTATCAATTGCGAGCAGTTCTTTCTTACTAATAGCAAAGGGCAGCGGTTTGTTTTTTATCATTGTGGACTTTTGGATCATTTCCTCTAACCTAAATAAATATTAAAGATCTGTTACTATATTCAGAAAATATTTGGATTCGTAACCCCAGGTTTTTATAAACTTCTATTCTAGCCACTAGACCAGTTTCTAATTGTGTCGCATTTGCATTCTACTTAGGTCAAATATTCATTGTTTAGTTTATTCTCCCACCGACACGTTTATGAACACTGAATTGGTTTTTTTCTTTACCAAGAATACCGACTCTATACGTTTAAAACGTCAGAATTTTCTGTCAGAATTTTCACATTTTAAATTACTCTTAAGATATTATAATTTTTGTTAATAGCCCTGTTGAAAAAAATATTGTTTATGTTTCTGTTTATATCATCATATAATAAAAAATCTTAGCCTTTGATGTGCTTGAAAAGAAGCAATTTTATCATCATGCGACCGTGCCTTTACTTTACAAACTTTATGGCAATACCGTGTAACACTAACAAAACCAAAATACCAGACTGAAAAAATTATACGGTTCTGCTAAAACTATTTAAATTGGTGTATGCTGTGGAACAGTTTGTTCCATTTTACCACGTTTCGAAAACAATGATTTGCTCTAATTTCCAGAAATAAACCGTACTCATTAATTGCACTTTTGATCTTGTCTTTGACCTCTCAGTGATATCAGTTTTAGCGACAATAAATGGATGTATTTGTGTCAAGTCCTACAAGAGGGACCATAGCTTCAATATTTGGATTGGGTGACAGGGCCGTCGCTAGACCTTTTGCCAGGGGGATTAGGCAAAAATGTTTATTGCTTAGGAGAGTTCTTGGAAGCATAGTGAGCGAGTAAAACAATACAACAAAGCGCAAGCGTTCGGCCCACCTTAAGGGCCTTGAAAATTGTCCTAAGTAGATGCTCTTACGACCATTTTTTTCTTGATCGTTTGAACTGCACACCGCAGGTGCTGAACAAACCGGAGCAAACCGGAAAGCCCTGAACGGTGGGTTACAGGGGCCGCTTTAGGGCCCTTGGCGGGGTGCAGTTGCAGAGCCCCTGCCGGGGCCCCGGGGCGGAGCCCCGGAAGCTCTTGGATTAAGCTATTCAGAACCTTCAAATGACCACTGTTTGAGCGGTAAATATAGTAACCAAATTCAAAGTAAAGACCCGATTAAAGACTGGTTTCTAACTTTGCTCACTAGACTGCCGTTATACATGTAGAATCTGTACGTGACCAAAGAGAATGCATATAGGAGCGCCAATGTCTTTAATTAGTGTGGTGCAGGTGCAGAGCCCTTCTGGGGGTTCAGGCACAAAAAGCCCCCCCGGAAGCTCTTGGATTCCAGCTATTCAGAACCTTCAACATTACCACTGTTTGAGGGTAAATTGTACCACTTCAAAGAGAAGACTGGTTCTAACTTTGGCTCACGATACGGGCATTATAAGCTTTTCCGCGAAGGGGACTATCTCAATTATAGCTGTGCCAATGTCTTTAAACAGGGAAAATCGGTGGCATGAAGAACAAGAGTCCGCGGCCGGGTCCATGGCGGAGCCCCCGGAAGCTCTTGGATTTTAGCTATTTAGAAAGGTCTTTGTGAGGGTTAAGTAAGTAATTAATTCAAATGACACCAGCATACCTATAATTTTATGGTGGGGGCTAGGGAATCGAGCCCTACCAATTTTTTTCTTGACCACGTCAGCTCCCGACTGAAATTCCCCTTATACTGGTAAACCAAACTTATGGAATGGGCCCATGGCTCCACTCGTGTTTTTCTCCAATTTTATTTTACACATTTTGATCACAAGTACTGTGCATTAACAATCATGATTCCGTTGGTTAGGCTGTAACAAAACTAATGGCTTGAGGGGAAGCCCAATATTTGTGATATTTGGATCTATGCTAAGTCTGGAGTTCAATCTCAAGCGTTCTGATGTCGTTTCTCCTTTTATTTCATTCTTACTTCCCTTTCTCTCTTTCTTTTCTCTCTCTTTTCCTCTTTCTTTTCTCTTCTCTTTCCCTCTTTTCTTTTTCTCTTCTCTTTTCCTTCTCTCTCTCTTCCCTTTTCCTTTCTTCTCTTTTTGAGGATCGCTGGGGGTTGTTCACCCCCCACACCCCCCCATGGGCTACGCTGATTGGTGATGAACATCGTTGGGTACCATTGATTTTCAGAGCGTAATGAAAATTCCAGGTGACGGGTGTGAATCTATTCCTGACACTGACTGAAATCAATAGTTTCACTAATGATGTCACTGTAGTATTGCTTTTTTCGGCCCCTTTTTTAATATTTGGAATGGATTGTCCATAAAGCATTTGGAGTAGGTTATCATCTCATTTCCTGGGACTTTAAAAGTGGGGTTTCTATATTCCAAACCCCCTTAGGTAGGCCCTACCAACGTGGGTAAAACACTTAACGAACTAAAGCTGACTCAGATATGTCCTGAGGGTGCCACCAATTTCCAAACAAATTTGGTGTTTTTTTTTTGCATAATAATGCTTAGTCATACTCTAATCACTGTGGAAATCTAAGCTCACATCGAATCCTTCATATATAAAAGCATACCTATGCCATAGCTCTGGCACTGTATGTGCACAAAATGCTTGCTGCATGAAAGCGAAAATTCCGATTCATCTCAAAATTATCATTTTTTAGGTGACTATCTTTAGTTCTTTATACTGTCACAAAAGAACGGCCCTCGCTTCTCAAAATGGGCGTTCGTGCGTAAACACGGAAGTGCCGGGGTCCCCTATTGTCTTTTTGAGATCAGGTCATAGCAATAACAAGCGCGTTATTCCGATTGGCTGATTGCGCTTCGACTTCCGTGCAAGTTGTGCGTAAAGAGTAAATAGGGGAGGCCCGCCCATATCGCTCATTAGCTGGTCACGAGTGTAGGCAGTCAAGCGGGGCCTGTTTCTTTTGTGACCGCTAATATAGATGACTATTTTTAATAAATAAACAAACAAATTTATGTCAAAAATCCCTGATAGTGCTAACGATGAAGGAAGTAACATCACTAGTTACGAGTTTGAAACAGTGGTTGAAAGTCATTATAGTCCACCTGGAGCCATAGTTCGGGTTCCATTGACGACAACGGAATAAAGCGTGGATCTAATGTTCGTGAAGAGTCAACTGACTCGTCTGCCATATTCTTTACCATTGTGGCCGGACTGTGGAGAAGCGCGGACTATTAATTACTTCTACCCGAGTGCATTCACATGCAGATTTGCGGTATGCAGCTGAGAGCGCCCACTCCCAGCTGTGTTCAGGAATGCCCCGCCTAAGTTCAAAGTCATTCTTGAACTCATTTGTGCATGGGCTCTCGCCCTGCATTACCGCATATGCATCAGCCTGCGCCCTGCATTACACCAAATTAACAATAAGCGGCTATATTTTGGATGCATGTGATTTTACGTATTTGGTCGGAACAATAACATTGTAACTATGCTGTCTTTATTAGGAATCAATACCATAAGACAGGTACGCAGTTCAAATGTTGAATCAAAGTTACATTGATTTCGGGATTTCTCAATAGCTGTATTGAATGACGTCTCTGTCACCTTTCTTGTGGTAATAGAGGCACTTAGAAAACTGTGTAGGACATTTCGCCGATTGAGGGCTGCTCATCAAATGACGTTGCGTGACGTCAGAATATTTGAGAAGCAGACAGGTTGTTGAATCATTGGAAATTTGTATTTACATGTGTAGAAGCTGCATAAATTTCCCACATGTGCAATCGTAAGAATAGGTGTAGCAAATAAACCATTCTAGCATTGATGGCTACTTTCCGCGTCAAAATCGGAATTATGAGTGAAGTTTCAGAGGATTTACTGCATCGTTCCGTATCTAGTTTTTCTCTCTTTGGCCTTTGATCGCTACAGTTTGACAAATAATATTTCGAACTTATTTCCTTCTAATCATCTTTGAAACATTTTATCATAAGCCGACATTTTGTATGGCAAATCCTGAAGGTTTAACCTTTATACTCGTACCATATTTGACTTGCATTGGTTGTAATAAACTTGTGGCGTTTTCCATTATGCATAGATTCAACCCTTCGAAATTATGACTGTTACTGCATGCCACCCTGGTTGAAGAAGCCCCAATCGGGAGATGTCTCACACACGGCACGCTATATAGTGCTCATAAATTATGTTTGTAGCCTGAGTCCCCAGCCCTCATTCGTAACTAACAAACATTGCGGATAAGTCCATACGTTTTCAAGGACTGAAGGGCTTAGCGGATCAGTGATAGTGAACGAAATATCACATAGCTTCAACGGCGAAGTTTTCATAGTGAGAGGTGACAAGCTGAAGTTAGAGATGACCTTTAGTTTCGTTTATGGTGCGATTTTTTATTCGGTTCAATGATTCTATTTATGCTGAGGGGTTGTATGTTATCCAGTAAAATCAATACGTCTTTTATGTGGCATGGATTGAGGCCAACATGTTTGAATGGCTTCACCTGTAGATCGATTGCCATTCGTAAGAATAATCCATTCTTTGATGTAAACCAGTAACCTATTGATGGTGTACATAAACGAAACATGCGTTGCATGTCATGCATGTGTGTCTATAAATAAAAGAGCGTGGCTAATGGATCGCCGCAGTTACGAGGTTTAGAAAACCTGGTGCATATTTATGCAGATGAGAGCGCCCATGTCCAGTTGTGTTCAGGATTGAGATTGACATCGATCGAGTGGACTTTGAACTTATGCGGTCACATTCCTGAACACATCTGGGCATGGGCGCTCAAGCTACATTACCGTATCTGCATAAGCATGCACCCGATTTTCTAAACATCCTAAGTCTCTCAAAGCTTAAGCGATGTCGATTAGAATGATTTATACGGATTTAGTGACAAAAACGCCAAAACATGTCATACAGGCAAAGTCTACTTCTAACACGTTATTGCACCTTATGCACATATAGTGTGGTTTAAGGTGAGAAAATATCATGCCGTTGAGGTTCATTTAATAAATAGGCCTACAAAAAGGCACATCATAACAGTATTCCCGTAGGATTTTCATGCTAAAATTGATTTTATTGCTGTTTAAGTTTCAATAGGCCTAAACTGTCAGAAAATGATGGGGTTCAACATTTCGTACTGCTCCCCCCTTCTTTAAAGTGTCAGGAGGAGATTTTTTTGAGGATACAAATTTCTCTCAATTTTCACTGGATCGGTTGTAGACCACCTACCGAGAACGTTTCGAAGGTTTATTGAACAAATAAGTACAAAAGAAAACTGCAAACCTTGTTTTGAACTTGCCTGCTATCGCAATCGTCCCCATAGAAAACCATGCTTTGACTTTCTGTCGTGCACGACAGAAAGTACTAAATCATCATCTTATTACATAAAGACGGCGTATTCGGCTAATTCACTTCAGGTGTGAACTAATACATTGGTAAGCATTCCAAATATGCAAAAAACCCGGTTAGTGTAAAACGCATAAGCGCATAAGAGCATAAGACTGCATAAGCATAAGAATAACCGTATATACGGAGCATAAACGCATAAGAGCATAAGCGCATAAGTGCATAAGCGCATAAGTGCATAAGCGCATAAGAGCATAAGCGCATAAGCGCATAAGACTGCATGACCATAAGAATAACCGTATGTACGGAGCATAAACGCATAAGAGCATAAGCGCATAAGACTGCATGACCATAAGAATAACCGTATATACGGCGCATAAGAGCATAAGACTGCATAAGCATGAAAATAAAGGTATATACGGCACATAAGAGCATAAGACTGCATAAGCATGAAAATAAAGGTATATACGGCACATAAGAGCATAAGACTGCATAAGCATAAGAGATAACCGTATCCCCCCCCCCCCCCCCCCCTAAAAAAAAAAAAAAAAAAAAACGAATGCGTTTTACACCATCGTGCGCTTATGCTCCGTGGGGCTTATGCGTTTTACACTCTTATCATGCTTATGCTCTCATGCGCTAAATGCTCCGTACATGTATACCGTTATTCTTATGCTTAAATGCACACCTATGCTCTTATGCGCGTATGCTCCGAATATACGCGGTTATTCTTATGCGTATGCACTCTTATGTTCTTATGCTCTTATGCGATTAAATTGCGTATATACGGTTATACTTATGCTTATGCACTCTTATGCGATTATGCCATTATGTTATTATACGATTATTCTTATGCGATTATGCTCTTATGCGATTATGCTCTTATGCGATTATGCTCTTATGCGATTATGTTCCGTATATACGGTTATTAATATGCTTATGCACTCTTATGCGATTATGTTCCGTATATACGGTTATTAATATGCTTATGCACTCTTATGCTCTTATGCGATTATGCTTATGCACTCTTATGCTCTTCTGCTCTTATGCGCTTATGCGTTTTACACCAACCGCAAAAAAAAAACCGGGGTTCGACAAAAATTGGGGGCGCTTCTTTCTGGAAATCTCATGTCTCTTTAAGGGAGGAAAATTAAATTCGAGTCAAATAGTTGTGTTTTAATGTACACTAACGCATTCGCATTCGTCTCCTTATGAGGATTAGAAAAAAAATATTTGCCTAGGTTCCAACCTATAGTTAAAGCGGTATAGCCCCATAGAGGTTCAAGGTCACCCTGGGGGTGTAAATGCTGCGATGTTGTTGAAATTGGTGTCAAATGATTTCTCTTGTCATACTGAAACAGAGATTGCATTTTAACACCATTGCATCATACAGGGAATGTTGTGGTGACCCCCATAGACCATGTATACCCTTGCTACATTTTGCTATGTTATTATCCAACCAAATGTCACACACTGTAAAATAATACATTTTGCATCCTATGAGAGAATACAAACAAGTTATCACCAGTTATAACAAAATCTGAGCATTGGGTAAATTTTTCCCCAGGATGACCATGAACCATGGGGCTTTAGCGCTTTAACTGAAGGTCGCAACCTAGGCAAATAAATACGTCACAACATTCATAGGGCAACCACGACCATCATTAAACATCTCATTAAGTCAAAAGGGGATAATGAAATTAAAATCTATTTTAAAATAATTATACCAAATTTTGAACCTTTTATCTACAATAACAGAAACAATTACATTTAATAATGTATCTACTCCACTAATCTTTGGCTTTTTAAATTTCCGTACCTACACATCTCCTCCAAATGAAACCGTACCATCGATAATATGCATGAAATGATACGAATAAAAAATCAGACTATATTAGCTTACATAGGTTGAAAATTTGACTTGGGATGCAATTTCAGGGGTTTTTTTCAGTATGGACGTGATTAGACCAGGTATTATTTAATATAGCTTGAATATTTTGTTCATGCCGTAAAATATTCCCTATTCAATGATAATTGAAATCAAAGCCATTACTAATTACAGCTCTGATTAATAATAGAAACTTCAACCAGCATCTATTCGCTACTGATGATTTTACCTATTATGATTTCTGCTGATAATTTCTGATAATAATCAGATCAGAGTGTTTCTATTATGTATAACATTCAAGTTGTTCACCGACTAATATTAAACAAAAGGATTACCCCGCCGCATATGATGAACCGAAGTACAATTAGAATTAAATAGATTCTATGATTTTTAAGATACATATTTTTTCGGGGGAAACACGTGACCATTTTAATTGCGAATACGTAAATGTGCGAAAACACATCAAAATGTTGCAGACAGTCAATGAACTTTTTAAATTTGTCACCGTAAATTGTTACCCTATAATGATTTATTGCGCGTGTAAGGTAATACTGACTCAAATTGATGCAAATTGGAAAATATTGACTCAAATTATCCATCACGGATCACGTATATTTAATATTATTAAATTATGGGCCCTAAACCTTAAATTATAACGATTTAATATACATTGTAAGTACAAAGAATTGTGCTTTGGGACTAATCCATCTTTGGAATTAAATGTTATAATTGCGCTTTTCATTCATTTTAAATTATTGTAATTCAAAGTGAATCCATCTTAGTCGGACCAATAAAAGAAACAATAGAGAAAAACGAAAGTCTGTACAGTACCGTATACGTGTTTACAAAGTCCATTAAAGTATTTTTAAAATCTTTGTCGTAGATTCGGTTCAATGGTTTGAAAACAGGGCTCTTACGCGTCATGAGTGTAATTTATGTTATTCCATGCTTGCCAGTTTACAATGCAATCATGTAACCAATAGCAGTAACTTTGCTTTGCATTATTGCTGTTATTTTCAAAACTGGATAGCCGATTCCAATGCACAGAATATAGGTAAAATAATACCATAAATAGTGATGTGTTTCTAGAATTACATAGCACTAAAATATACTCAAAGTATTTGCAACATAACTTCAAAGATATACTGAGTTTCTTACAATTTTCGTTAGTATTAGTCATTTTCAAACGTTTTTTGTTTATTCTCTTTCTGATGCAGACTTGAGTAAGTTATTGCAATGCATGATATTTTTAACATCGTTAACTGGCAAATTTCAAAGAGACATAATACCATTGATATGAAAAAAAACATCAAATACCAGTTTTCCTAACTTATTTTACCCATTTTTATCGTTAAAAGATATGAACATTTTTATTAGCTAAATTTGCCAGGACCAGCCAATGACGAAACCGGGAATGGCAAAAATATTTCAATACAATTAAACCAAACTCGACCTAGACTTGATTGAAGCTAGAAAAACGGGCCTTGCTACTTTTGAACAAAATGTTGTGTTCCAATTTAATTTTACTGCTCCTGGGACTTCTCCAACTACAGAGTGGTCCAAAAAATGTTTACACCTTTTGTCTTAAAATTTCTCAAAAGTGGATGGACATATCAAATTCGTTTGAAGATATTTATCAACTACAATATCTTGTTAGAACCTGGTAAAAATGACGTTGAAAACATAGCTCAAATAACAACATGGCGGCTGTGTACAGAAAAATAGTCAAAAACCACTTTGCACATACGTAAGTCTATGGGCAATCGTGGTTACCAATATGTGAACTATAGGCCTACTCAACATGCTCAAGTAACAAACTACTGACCACCCTTCAAGTTTGTTTGAAAATGAATGAGAGAATATTTCAATCATGAAATTTAACCAAAAAGACGTACACTTGAATCACTTGAATGCACTTTCAAATGTCCATTTACAAAATAATTAAGTTGATTTCAATTGAAGAGAATGTTAAATTAAAAGGGGCTTGCATTCTTTTCTTGTCGGTCACTTTATCATCACTGAGGAAACTTTTTTTATTACAGAAGAATTAATAAATACCATGACGGGGTGCGTTGTTCATTGTTTGATTGTATCAATCTTTTATATAATTGGTGATCGCCAACAAAGTGCCACAGACTTACGTGTGTACAAAGTGGTTTTTCACCTTTTTTCTCTAGATGTCATTTTGTCATTTCAGCTTTGTTTTCAACGCCGTTTTCACCAGGTTCCAACAAGATATTGTAGTTAATAAATATCATCAAACAGTTTTGATATGTCAATCCACATTTGAGAAATTTGCATAAGAAAAAGTGTAAACTTTTTGGACTATTCTGTATAGAGGGTAACATTCACACTGAAAGTAGATACAGGGCATAACCCTGGGTATTAACATGTGAACTTCCCTTTCGGGTGGACAAAGTATATTCTGACTAAAGATGCCTCAAATATAAAATTCAAGTTACGGAGTTTCAATCTCTGGAATGCATGTAATGTTGTTTATTATTTTATTTAGGATAAACACCACTTACTCTTTTGTAAATACATGTAGTTGTCTATGCAACACTTGCCTCAACTTTGCTATTCAAATGGCATTTTAATTTGAGAAAACATACCAGTGTAACTTACCAATCACGGAAATGCATCACTTTTTTTAACATAACTAGTGCAATTGAGGCATTTTAAAACAGTTTCTCCAGATGCTATCCAAGTAGTGCAACCGATAGTTTATTTTAGCCTTACAGCCTTTAGTGATTTAATCTATATTTCTATGGTCATACACATTATGCTTTTATTTAGAGGTCATTTACCTTACTCTTTCTGTTTATTTCATCAGTGCTACTGCTGATGTTACAGATGTTTTTGTATGTTTGTTTGTTCGTTGATGCATCGATGGTTGGCTCTTGGTTTTCAATAATATACGCTCTTTCAAATTTGTTGTGGCGTATAGATTCCAACAACTATGCAATGAACGAATCAATAATTATCATCCATCATTTTGTAATTACTGACTATTTGTGTTGCCTAGAATTGATGGAAGCAGTGTTAAGCACTGAATACTGCTACCCTAAATAAATAGAGTACAGTGGCGTGGCCAGGATTTTGACGACAGGGGGGTACATTTGTGAATTCTCTCCCCGGTTGACCCAAACATTTATTGGCGTCGCATCAAAAATCTGAACACACTTAAAAAATACTTAAAAGAAAATGAACTCATTTTAGTTAAAAATTTCTTTTTTATGGTCATATTTAACCCTAAATTTAGTTGTTTTGACGTTATTTAGTCATTGAATATGATATCCCTATTGGTGATCGTAGAAAATAAATTATTCTCTTATATATTGGTTTGCATTTGGACTGGTTTTAGAATTCTAAGAACATCCAAGAATATTCTTCTCTTCCGGAAATTGACAAAGTCCCTAATTATACCTATTTCATTTTAAGAGATCAATTCCCATCTGATTCCATTGAAGCTAAACGGAATGAATGTTTTCAAATTGATGAAGATATGGATTGGGGTTACATCACCAAAAGTAACGTTAAGACACTATCCGTGATTGACAAATATTTGAAACTTGCAGGAAATAGCTTCAAGTGAAGGATAAGTCTGTGGAATCCTAATATAGTTACCTTTTCCAGCTGTAGAATTGACAGAAAAGGAAGAAAGAAAACGGATTGCTTACAAGATACGTTCTCCATTCAATAGCGTGTTGAAGTAAGTGTCCTCGGACAGTAATGACTAAAATCTCTGATTCTGTCTGTATAGGTTGCTTCTGGTCTTATCATTTGCAGGGGAGTTAGGATACATGTACTTATTACCTGTACATGCAAAATCTGAATTTTTGATGATTTTTTCGATTTGCTTGATTTAGCCAAATCACTGATTAGTGTCTTTAAATGTGCTGTAGAAACCTAATTAGATCCTTTCTATTTAAAATCTTCCATAGGGCAATTTGCACTAATTATTTCTTTCACAAAATTGGTAGAATGAAATCCCTTATTTGTTTTTTGTGATAAACTTCCTGAAACCATTCTCCACTTTTTTATGTGAATGCAGAAAAGTGTCAACAATTGTGGAATAATCTTTGTGGCAAAAATTTCAAACCACAATACTTCGTTTCTAAAACTCCTTAAGATTTTGTCAAAAAAATAAAAATGCACTCAAAATCACGGAATCACAAAACGAGTGGTACAATACCTAGCAGATAGTACTAAAGTCGCCTTCTGTGGTTTTGAAAAAGGATAACTTTTCCGAAACAATGTTCCAGCTAACTTAGCAAGATCATACACGGGCCACTATGCTTTATTCCGTTCACCACGTGCATGGTAGCTATTTTTTTAAATATAGGCCTACAAATGGACACTAGCAATGTCAAATCCTGTAGGCTAAATGTTTTGCCTACATCGGCGTCGTCTGAAAACAGTTTTCGACATTGAATTAAACCACTATGTTCATTCATGATTCAAAAGCTTCTTTTGTCAAATTATCTTGAGCTGTTCATTTCATGTTTTTTTCAGATGGTTACCGCACCAGATGAAGAGTGGCGGAGGGTAATGCTGCGCCTTTCTTGATCAGCTACATTACGTAGAGTGTGAACAAACTCAACTCACTTATGCGTATTATGTATATACATACAGTTCTTTGCCTGTTCTTACCGGAACGCGGTTATCTGAAAGCCGTTTAAGGCTATATCAATCAGGATGGCAGCTTTACGGAGAGTGTGCACTATGCTTTCAAGTCTCATCATAATTTATATGGCAGGTAAGAGCAGCTAGCAGTATAGCGTTATGAACCATATATAATGATCAACTTTTTGATGCTTAAAGGTGTATTTTGTGATCCTAGCACCTCATTTTTGGTTTGTGGTTCACTAGATATCCCAGAGAAAAGCTTAGATTTTGGTGAAATTATACCAGTTTTCTGTGAAAATACACCCCTAACGGGACCAATTTGTGGTGAAATTATACCCCTTGCGGGGACCTGTTCTCAATGCGCGAATAAAAGATATACCTTTAAAATGTCCAATATTCATGAAAAATAACACTTGTGCTACTGCAAGAATTTAATTGTCGCAGTTTTAAAGAGCCACTGCCCGATCCTCCGCCTCGACCCCGCCTTTCTCACCAAACCTGATATTTTGGTACCATAAGAAACCTTGTATTTTTCTTATCTAATCTGAAAACTATTTTGCCTGACTTCTTTACCATTATGATGCTAAAGGCTAAAAAGTATTTTTACGGTAAGGCGACGAAAATAAAAAACCCTGTTTTACGGGCCCGACCGACCCTGATTTTTCAGTTTTGCAGAATTTTTTTTTTTTTTTTTTTAGTTTTTCCAAAAATCATGTAAAATCAGCCTGTTTTTAGCCCAAATTTAACAATTTTTGGCATTTTTTTTAGAAAATTTGTTGTTGTGTAAATGTTTCATTTTTTTCTCTTGATTTTTGAGATTTTGGGGCTATTTTAGGCAAATTTCGAGCTCAAGAAAAGAAAAAAAATAAAAAAAAAGAAAAAATTCGCCCTACCGACCGACCCTACTCGAAAGGTCCGCTCGCCCGTAAAACAGGATTTTCTTTTTTCGTCGCCTAACCGTAAAATAGTTTGAACCGTACAATACTCTATTGCGCGAAAAGTGCAAGTTTAAAGGTCCATGGTCTGTTTGGTTTGGAAGTTATGAGCGAAAATGTGCTCCATTAATTTTACACAGTACTCTATGGGCTTACAAAATCATGTTTTTAGCTCTCACATCAAAACGGATTGAAATATTGGCACCAAACTTTACAGATGGGGTTTTGGGGTGAAGGCCATTCTATTAATACAAAAATCTTATATACTTAAATCGGGTCATCCCCCTATAATTGTGGGCTATTGATATAACTAACATGTATAATGTTGCAATCAGAAATCACCCAACAATGGTCCTTGATACAAGTTCGACCTTAAACGGTCGGTCGGTCGGTTGGATCCTGTTTTCATTGCTTTGTGATTTTTTACTACTCTTGATTTACATGCTGCTGGCCCAATGTATTCTGTCGTCTTCATTTTTTGTCATTTTTATATGGAAAAATAACTTCTACAGACTTCTACAGATTTATCCCTCATCTTGAGACTACTCCTGCAAATTTCGAATATTTTGATTCTTTTAGGTGGGTTACTGATAGTGCCTTTAATTTAAAAATATTTATTTTCCTTTTAATCATGAACACAAGTATATTTATATCGTCGTTCCTAGCAGTTTGCTCGTGAACAAATTCTAAATTTGAACACGTACATCAGAATCTATTCAATTTTGTCAGAATTTTGAAATAACCGCCATGATAATGCTGGGTGTGATTCACAATATAAACACACTGAGACAAAGAGATAATTTGTTTTTCCTAGTATAAAGACCGCGCATTTTGTTCTCAGAAAAATAGCTCAGATATGAATTCACCGTATCGGAATTTCGCTCACACAAATATTTATGAGCGACAGAAAAAGCATATAAATGGCTCTGAGGATTGCAGCACCATCAAGAATGTCTTAAATGTAAAGCAGTTCCGTTAAAGCTTTGACTTTGGCTTTACCTATAAAGCTCACATACTTGAATGTTTTGCTGATGTCAATGCATATTTTATACAATATTTCCTGTTATTTCATTTGCTTTTTCACTTACGTTTGATAGGCACGAGTGTACAGTTCTGTCACTCTTTGTAGCGAGTGAGCCAGGCATGTTGGTCGGTATCACTTGGGGGGGGGGGGGGGGGGGGGGGGGGGGGCAAAGAGGCATTTATACCAGGGCTACCTCATACTATGACATACACGAAAATGTATGATGGCCATTCTGTAGGGGTAGCTTAAGCGAGCTAGGGGCTCGCAAAAGTTTATCCAGGGGCAAAATTGAAAAGTGGTCCAATGTTGTTGAATTGCATACCAAATTGTTCGTATGATCACAAGGAGTAAAAAAATGTATAGTTTGTGCTATCTCCGACTTACCCCTATGGAGTTATAAGCTGAAAACCGTTATTATAGGTCAAAGGTTAAATTTAGCTTCTACAGGGGTCAAATATTTAAAAAACGCGAGCATTTCAGTGGAAATGGTCTCATATTATTTGTAATGTAATCACAAGTAAAATAAGGTATAGTTTGGACAATGTACAACGGATAGTTACCAAGTTACACCCAACAACCCTATACCCCTGCGAAGGTATAGGGGTAGTACTAATGAGGTGTGTAACTTGTTAATTTCACATTGCAGATGGTCGAAACTATTCCTTATTTTAATTATGAGAACATTACAAACAACATGAGACCATTTCCACCGAAATTAAATCATTTTTTAGTATTTGACCCATGTAGAAGCTAAATTTAACCTTTGACCTATAATAACGCTTTTCAGCTTATAACTCCATAGGGGTAAGTCGGAGATAGCACAAACTATACATACCAAGTGATACCGACAAGCGACAATATGTCAAAGTGTGCTGAGACGTGTGGCTTAAAGTCAGTGTGGTGTAGTGCACAATAAATCTCCGCAATTTATTAATTTTTAATTTTAATTTTAAACAGATCGCAATAAGTCTCGCCGGCAAAAACATAGCCAGGTGTTAAGTAAGTTCTATGTTTACCAAACTAAGTTTGATGACTACTTAACAAGAGCAAAAGCAGAAGGCTTTATTTACCTCAGCATGTTTTGATAATTTGATGATGTCTTTAGTTTGATACGTCGCTTTCATACAACCTTTACCTTTTCCATGCTTAAAAGAAATATCTTATATATGCAAAAAGGTTTCATTAAATATTGGTTACATGAAAGATGTGCCAAGAATGGGGGCTTTCGATGAAACCATAAACACAACCACGCTATGTAATATTTCAGGTGTCAGGTCTGTCATCTCGAAAAAGCTATTATGGTACCTCAACTAAATGAGCAGATAACTGCAACAATTGTTCATTTAGTGATACAAGAACCAAAATTGGCACACATATTTGTCATGGGTAATTTTACACAACAATAACGTTAGCCAAATTAAAATCCTAGATGGCCGCCATTTTCCAAGATGGCCGCCAATTAAGAGCAAATTTCACATATTTATCACTGTTGGGTTAGATATACAGGTACAAAACAGGTACAAAACTTATAGTAATAAACAACTCTTTGGGTTACTCTTTCGTAGTCTACGGAATGTGAGCTCAATGAAAATCCAAAATTGCCGCCATTTTTCAAGATGGCTGCCACTGAAAGGTAAAATTATTAACATATTACTAGCCCCAATAGCGGCAGCCTACTCAGAAAGTCCTGCCTCCGAGTATGATCTCCTGAAATTGTTCAGACAGTCAATCGGAGGGCCTGTCAACCGTTCTAGGACTTTCTGACCTGACAGAAATTGCGACATTAATTCCACGTGTAACGCTGTAGCATTAAATGTCAGCCATCGCCATCTTGGAAAAATGCCCGCCATTTTGCAGCATATGGCCGCCATCTTTGGTACTTGAAATTGCATATACAAAGTATATGCAATTACGAAACATCCGTAGAATAAAGAAAATACTTGGACAAAGAAACTCTTCATCGTGGGTGTTCGGGCTTCGTCATCTCTCGTCTTGACTACGGTAATCTTCTTCTTTCCGGTGCTACAGAATATGAATTGAACAGGGTTCAAAGATTGCAAAACAATGCTGCACGGCTGGTATGCTCCATATCCAAGAGGGACCATATAACCCCGGCACTTAAAGAACTTCTCTGGCTGCCCATAAGGGAAAGGATTCAATTTAAACTCTGTCTTTTTGTCTTTAAGTGCATGAACAATACTGCTCCTGCTTATTATCTAATCTGCTGTCGTCATATGCTCCTCAAAGAACTCTGCGTTCTGCTCAAGACATTACCCGCCTTAATGTAACAAGAACAAACAAGGTCGTAGGGCAAAGGTCTTTCAGCGTCGCTGGTCCACAGTCTTGGAACAATCTCCCTCGTACTATAAGAGAAACTGGCAATATCTCTCAATTTCGTTGTAATCTTAAGACTCGCCTTTTTCCATGCTAATATGTGGCTGTATCACTTGCGCTTTGATCTAGATGGAATAGCGCCATACAAATGCTAATTGTTATGTTATGATGTTAAAGTAAAGCAATGCAAATCATGTGAAAATTACATATTTAGAAGTTAGAAAAAAATTGTAAAATTTGTGTGTAGTATAACATGCACCAAATGACAAACAGATCAGACTTCATCTCGTAAAGTTTGCTGCCTAAAATCTCATTACACAGTCGAGGAAACTCGAAAATGTTTTTCTTCTGTACGGTTTCTTTCTTTCTTTGCACAGTCGAGGGACTAGACAATGTCACTAATTTGTTGTTTTTAATAAAATAACATTTCTTTCTTTTTCTTTCTGTCAAACTTCCGGTCAAACTTCAATTTGCTCGTTCTTGCCACATACTTTTCTAGTCAATTTTGACTGGACTTGGACACAAACATCAATGACCACTCCCGCATATTGACCCGACTCTTGTTTGGGGGCAAAGGTCACGTAAAGGTCAAAGGAGCCAAAACACGTTGATTTCACCAAAATATGCTACTCCTCCTACATTTTATGTTGCATGGTTAACGTGACCGATGGATAGGAAGCATGCCGGGACCCTTCATAACAGTTATGTACCAGCATGACGATCAAATGTCATTAAAGGTGCATTTACGGCCTTGACGGTTGAAATATCTTCATCAAAGAAAATCATATCTACAATATGCAAGGTGGTAGATTGGATGCTACCTGCACAGATGCTTGTTATAAATTCCAAATTAGGTCCATGGAGGTCATCCAGGGGTCAAAGGTCAATTTTTCAACATAATGCTCAGATTGAGCTGAAATTTTACTGAAAGGATCTATGACATTCTAAAACCCTGTTGGAAAATATTTCGAGGGTCAAAGGTCAAGAGGTCAAAGGTCAAATTTTCAAACTGCTCCGATAAAGCTTGTGAAATTTGACCTGAAATGATCCCTGATGACATTCTAAAATGTTGATTTGAAAATATTTTCGAGGTCGAAAAGGAATTAAGAGTCAAAGGTTCAACTTTCAAAATGGTCCAATTTGAGCTGAAATTTTACTGAAATGACCTTATGACTTTTTGGAACATGTTGAAAATATTTTCGATGGGTAAAAGGGCAATAGGTCAGGTCAAATTTGGAAAATGCCTCGATTAAGCTGAATTGACTGGAATGATCTTGATGATATTATAAACATGGTTGAAAATTCATTTTGAGGGGGGTACAAAGGTTATTAAACGGTCAAAGGTCAATTTTCAAAATGCTCCGAGTGAGCTACATTTTGAAGTATCCGTATATATTGAATAATGTCGAAAATATTTTCGAGCCAAAGGTCATTTAGGGGGTTCAAAGGTCACTACCTCGACTGTCTCAGATCTGTCTAAGATCTAGTCTTCTTCTTTCTGTCAACATTGCTAATATCTCAGACATGGAACATCCCAATTGACAAAAAAAACTGGGTCACAAGGAAAGTACATGCACACAGAAACTTTTACATGGCCATTGGTGTTCAAAGGTCACGATTAGGGTTCACAGGGGGTCAACCAACGTTAACACGCAACAAAAAATCTAGAATTTAGCTCAAATCTCAAAACTAATGCTGTCGTCTTGTAGGACTTGGATCAACCTACGAAAAAGTCAATTATGACTTTGTCAAATGACACATGATTTAGGGGTCAGAGGTCAAAATACATAAATTACGTACAATTAAAAATCACTAGCCTTTTACAGATTACATAGTATGATCCCATGACTCATGTATGTGGTGCGGCTTGACATCCCCACAAAGGTTACTTAATGAATTTGGATCAAAAGATCATCTGAGGTCATTAGTCAAACCTCCTTTACTGTGTGTAAAATTTAAAACAATGGTCAAATAGAAAATCTTTTTTTGCCCATTCCTGTGTACTTGAAGAGAGGAGGTCAATAAAATCAATTATGACCCCATCAACTGACCCATGGTTTAGGGTCAAAGGTCCAAAATGTATCAAATTACGTTACAATTCAAATCACTACTGCGTCTAGCAGTTACATGTATGGATCTCGTTGACTCATTGTATGTGGTGTAGTTTGACCTTCCTAATAAAATGTTACTTAAGAATTTTAATCAAAGGGTCATCTGGGGTCACGAAGGTCAAATCCTTACTGTGTGTAAAATTTTAAAACAAGGGGTCAAAAGAAAATCTTTTTTAGCCCATCCTGTAGAGCTTGATGAGAGGTCAATAAAAGTCAATCATGACACCATCACTTGACCCATGTTTAGGGTCAAAGAGTAAAAATACATCAAAAAATTCCGTTAACTTCAATCACATTACTTCTTCTACAGATTACATATGATCACGTGACTCATTGTATGTGGTGTAGGTTTGGCATGCCACAAGTTACTTAATGAAATTTGATCAAAGGTTCATTGGTTCACAGGAGTCCAAGACCTGATTTGTATAAAAATGCTACCTTTACAAGTCTCCAGTTTGAGCACTCTCGACTGTGTTCAGATTGTACACAGATCTAGTTGGCTCCTGTTAACATACGTTATAAATTATATGTGGAGGTTAAGTGGGTGTGTTGGGGGTTTGTGTATAGTCGACAGCAGTACTTCAGATTAATAGGCAAAACATATCTACTAATTTTAATGATTAAATGATCCAGATTAGGGATTAAAAAGACAGTTCTGCAATTACATTAATGTATAGTTGGCCTTATTTGCATACATAGGAGAAATGTATCTGCGCTGCCAATATTTCTGGACCGCTGAGCCAACCTGCCCCCCCCGAGTCGTGTGAATACTGCAAAATCTGGTTTTCTCGGAGAATAATTCAACATTGTTGGTGGGGTGGGGAGGGTAGGTAGGGTATTGGTAGGTTATATAAAAAAGGTTGACACTTTAAAGGGATAACTTAAGTAATTTCGTTTGCTTGAGTTTGCCCAGTGATGGAGGTGATTGCGATTAAAAAAACTCAAATTCCAACCGGGCTTCAAATGTTACTCTATAAAGGCAATCTAACTGGTTGAGCTAAAAAAACCGGGCGGGGAGAGAATCTTACAACAACTTCAAATGGGAGATAATGAAAAAAACTAAATCCGATTTTATTTATAATGAACAGGGACATTTTGACGGAGAAAGAAATGGAATGTTTGTCTCATTTATCATGAAAAGTCATACAAATTTAATGAATGAAAAACAAAAAGAAACTAGAGACATTTGTGCTAAAAGAGCACGAACCTTAGTCGTGGAACTTTTGCACATTGGGTAATTTGACCTTGGACCTTAACCATTGCCATATAACAGGGTAACTGTAGACTTTTATTTCATCTTTAATTAATCCCACAGTTGGTATATGGTATTTTTGCTAATATGGGCCCCAATTTTAATATTTGGCATATTTTGACCTTGACCCCTAAACGATGGGTACAGAGTGGGGTCCAGTGAATCTTTTATAATTCATCGATTTGCCATCCCGATGGCATAATTAGATTGTCAATAAGCTTTTTCAGATGTGACCCACAGATGACCCCATTTGACCTTTGGACCCCATGTTGTGAGCCACGGATAATAGAGCTTTTTCCGTGGTTCTTGTGACCAAATAGGACATTATACCTATTTTGGTTGACGAGTTATAGTGTTTTTGGCATATGAATTAGCTCATTTGCATATCGTACAGATGACCCTTGGAGCATATTTATGTCATTACGATCCGCCGACACTATCCGCAGCTTTTGCACAGACACCACCTATCCCAGTTTATCGTTTTTTGAGATTATTAGCATTTTTGAATTAATATAGATATGCCGCCATTTTGATATGTTAATGAACTCCGATCGTTTAACTGTGTACATCCTATATGAATGATGGTCTAAGGATTCTTGTGAACAAATTTGGAAATCTAAGCTTTGTGTTTGTAGGGAAAGTAGGCTTTTGAAGTTTTACAAAAATGGGGCTACTTCCGGTTATGTGACATTTGACCCCAATCGAGTCACTCCATATGAAGCTGGGTCAGTGGTCTTTGACCAACTTGGTTGATATAGGGTCAACCGTTTGGTACTAGTAGGAATTTTAAGGAGCATTGCGAAAAAGAAGAGAAGAAAAGAAGAAGAAACTAGGAAATTTTGTGCTCAAAAGAGCACGAAACCTTAGTCGTGGACTTTGAACATTTGGTGATTTGACATTTCACCCTTAACAATTGGCATATAACAGGGTCACTGGAGACGTTTATTTCATCTGTCATTAATCCCTACAAGTGGTATAATGTATTTTTGTCACAATATGGGCAATTTGATATTTGCATATTTGACCTTGACCCCTAAACGATGGGTCACAGGGTGGGGGTCAATGTGGAACTTTTTTTCATAATTCATCGATTCCATCACATGCATACATTAGATTATTCAATTAAGCTTCTTTCAAAAAATTTTTGAACCCACAAGATGACCCCATTTGACTTTTGACCCCATGTTGTGAGCACGGATAAAAGAGCTTTATCCAGTGGTTCTTGTGACCAAAATGACATTATACCTATTTTGGTTGATGAGTTATAGTGTTTGCATTATTAATTAGGCTCATGCAATCTTACAGCGACCTTGGACGCCCAATATTCTGGTCATATGTTCCT
Organism: Ophioderma brevispina; assembly: GCA_023653785.1. NCBI lineage: Eukaryota > Metazoa > Echinodermata > Ophiuroidea > Amphilepidida > Ophiodermatidae > Ophioderma > Ophioderma brevispina. Next base: position 49,021 of record JAMKCH010065956.1, read on the forward strand.
CTCAACATCCGCAACTTTTGCACAGCCATCACTATCCCACGTCTTATCGGTTTGAGATATAGCATTTTTGATATTAATTAGTCATGGCCCATTTTGAATGTTAAGAACTCGATCGTTTAGTCTGTGTACATCATATATTAAGGATGGTCTAAGGATTCTTGTGAACAAATTTGGAATTCTATAGCTTGGTGGTTGTAGGACAATTAGCTTTGAAGATTTTACAAAATGGCGGCTACTTCCGGTTATGGACCTTTGACCCCAATCTGAGTACACCCATATGAAGCTTGGGTAAGTGGTTCTTATGACCAACTTGGTGATATGGGGTCAACGTGATACAGTAGATTTGAAGGGCATTGGAAAGAAGAAGAAAGAGAAGAAGAGAAGAAGAGAAAGAAGAAATGATGGAAACAGGCCCTTAGTCGTTGACGACTAAGGTAATAGAAGAAATAGAAGAAATGACGGAATAAGGACCTAGCGTGGCAAGACTAAGGAATGAAAGACTTACGATAAACCACATTGACAAAACAAGATCGTATACATCAAAAAATGTTGCAATGAGATCCAAGTCCCAATCATTTCTTCTCGCTGAATGGATGTGTGGTTTCGTATCATGGCGCAAGAGACTCCCCTTGAGAAGGCGCATACCACCTCTTATACAGGATGTTTGTAAAATAAAGCGCAACGACTTAATGATAGGCCCGTTTCGCAGTAATTGCCAACTTTTGAATTTTCACTTAACCTGATAGGATTTTTTCCAGGAAGGTGATACAGAGTCACTTTTTGTGTTTTACGTAGAGATCTACTAGACCTACCTCCATACCCATACCCACTATGGTTGATGGTATTTCAGGGACGGCCCACCCAAAATGGTAAAAATTGACTGATATGGCGTCAACCCAACAAATACAGGCCCCTGTGTTTTCAGCTTGCCATATAGCTATGTAGTAGAACCTGTCAAATTTTACTTTTGAGTTCTTTTAGGCAACTATAGTGACAATTTATTACATGTTATTAAATAGGTGTAGAAGAGTGATCAAAAAAAACTTATATGGAGGCAATCAACATGAGTGTTGGAGGTGACATTTTCCGTTAACATTGAATACCCTTTTATTCAATTACCGCACTCATGTGCGGGGATATCGGTGCATTTGTTGTATCCATAAAAAAGCCAATCCCTCATTTGTTTTGGTTGGGGAGTTTAAATTTTTTTTGGCCCCCACACAAAATTATAGACTGGTCCTTTGAATTAATGCAGGATATGGTTATTCGAATCTTGTCGGCAAATTTCCGTTCACAATTTTGTCAAGTCCAACACTTTTTGCAGCAAGAAAGAAGCCATGTTGTCTATGAATAAGTTCTATTTGTGTTATTTATTTCTCTGAGAAGCACTTCACTGGTACATTAGTAAATTGTACTAAAAGTTTGACAACCACCTGCTAAATGGCTGGGCTCTATCAACATTAAATTTTCCTTTCACACCAGTCACGTCCCAACCCATTGGTCACGTCCAACAACTCAAGTGATTTCTCAAAAACAAGGAGGTCTGCCCAACTTTAAATTTATAGTATGTATCTAGTTGTTCCATGGGTTTGTGAACTCCCAACTTATTTGAGGTGCGATCAGTTTTAGTAAATTTTCAAAAAAAATTGCCCCGTTACATTTTCAAAATTTTTTTTTTGTCACGTCCCAACGCAAGCTTCAATCACGCACCATGCAAATCTAACAGCTTTGGAAAATTGGAAAAGGCATGAAAGAGAAACAAAGATGCACTAGGGAAGGTTGTAGTGTTCCATCTTTATAGAAGCTTAAAAGTTCGTTTTTGATTTAATACATGTCAATAAGATAAGATTTAAGTCAAAAATCGTTCAACAGTCACGTCCAACATTGGACATACAGCTAATTATCTGCTAAGCAATGGGTGCGATTTGCTTGCATTCAGTACACAAATGTTCTTCCAGCTACAACTAATCAATTCATGAAAAAAATCACTCTGCTATGTTGCTTTTTTGATTTTATAAATAAACTTTAAAATACTTAAAAAAAGCAAAAAACTAAAAAATTAAAAAAAAAAAAAAAAAAATGTCCAAGAAATTGTCAAAAATTCAAGCGTCAATGGCTATCTCAGCTGTATGCCTGAAGGTGCACCCTTTACTTACATTTATGAGAGACAAGTCTAATTCTTTTGGCAATAAATCTAAAATTTCCATTAAGAACTATTTGCAGTTTTTACAAAAAAATGCCTCAATTTTCAAACTCTCTGATTAAAAAAGTAAGAATAAAGGAGAAAGGATTCAGGTGTGTTTCTATTTCCTTAAAATTTATATTTTATTACACATTAGAAAACAAATGACAAAGTGACACTGAGTTTGAAAAATGACCACGGTGACAAAAAAGTTGGCAATTACTGTGAAACGGGCCATAGCTCATTATGATTGTATTGCCAAGTCGCCATGGGATACCTGTAAAATAGTCACATTGCCGTGAGTTTATTGGGACACATCATGATGCGCCCATCAAATCCCCTTTTTTCATTTTGCACCTAATCAGCTATAATTGATGGCAATAATGTCCCTTATTAGGAACCATTTCAATATGATCGATCACCATATGTAAACTAAAAGTTAGCGTGCTATGTGCTTTACAGTGTTGGTTAGAAAAATCGAGTAAAGATTAGTCTGGTAGGGCTTTGGTTGTAGTAGGGTTATGAATCGAATCCCATTAGAGTTTGGGGAAGAAGGTTGAAGATGTTGTTCTATTGTTTGAAGGGTGCGAATCAGAATTTTTGGGTCCAACCTCTGGGAAATTTGGGGAAACTTTGTAAAATAAGGGGTAACATTTGTACAGGGGTTAGGTAATTGAAATCAAGTCAAAATTGGGTTTACATGTACACCAATGTATTTGGCTCATATAGGGATTTAAAAAAGGTATGTTGTCAGTTCCGACCATAGTAACAGGAAGCCCGATTAGTTCAAGGGCTCTCTGGAGGTCAACGTTACCCTAGTAGTACTCACGTTTGAAACTGGTGTCAAATAGTTCGTCTTGCCTTATATTCCAATGTTTGGCATTTGGTTTCGTAAGTAATGGGCAAAGTGAAAATAGGTCTACAGGGGTCTAAGGGGTCACCAAAACTTGACCTTCAAATTGTATACAGAGCTGTAACCAAGAAAATTGAAAAGGAATTTCGCTTCAGTATGACCCAGGGCAATACATTTGACACCTGGTTTCGACAAAATCTGAGCACTGGATTTGTTTGCCCCAGAATGACCTCGAACCTTATCAGGGCGTAGCCAAGTAACTAAAGGTCGGAACCTTTACAAACCTATACCTTTTTTAATCCATATATTGAGCCCAAATACATTGTGTACATGTAAACAGAATTTAACCTGATTCCAATGTAACCTGACTAATTGTATACCCCCCCCTTATTTACAAAGTTCCCACAGCCCTACTATTGAAGCATGTATTAAATTGGCATGTAGTGGTGTGTTATAATTGGATCCAATACTGCGCATCAAAGCAATTGAGATTCTCCTATAACGGGTTATTGTTTACACAAACTAAATTTCTTAAATGCTATTGACAGAACAAAGGAAAAAAACAATGATATTTTTTCGTTTACTACACCAATGAGATGTAATGACATAATAAAGAGATGACATAATAAATTGAATTGCTCTTACTTAGTGTTACCAAGGAAGTAGAGCAGTTATTTGGAAAATCTGTGACATTGAGAACAAAAAATAAAGGACACTGGCGATGGCACATTTGAAAAATAGTGTACCCTCAAGATTTCAAAATCGATATTGTTGCATGGGTGTACAGCTTTATATACATAGCACGCAACCTGAAATGATAAGATCAAAAATCAGCGTCCTTATGGTAAACAGAACGATTTAGAACTTATGTCGCCGGCGGACAATTAATTCAGAGACGACCGGACGGAAAGGAAAATGGGAGTTGACACAAGAAAAGGCATGTCGATGCATGTTTCCCTATGGGGCATGCACCAGGTTTAACCGGTCTGGACTTTTGTGTTAATAATCAAGGAGTACGAGTTCATGATATTCAGTTATAACACATTTGTTGATTAAAGTATGGAAAATTAAAAATTAGCCTACAAAATTACCCGGAGGCTTTTAACCTCGTAGAACGTCCATACTGTTTTTTGGTAGTTATTTTATGTTGTAAAATGTATCTTTATTTACAATGGCCTTAGACCTATCCAATTGAGAGCAAATTGAAGCAAAGAAATTAAGGTGCGCAGCTTTAACTATAGATAATCTGTGAGTTTCTTTACACATATTTGTATTACCTGTAAGGATAAATGATAATGTTATCGTATCCGGTTCAAAGAAATGGAAAGTTTGTTAATTTTTTAAAAAAAGATTTTAGCAATGATATAGAAAAATATTAGTTTATCACCCACTGACTCACTTGTAAACCAGTAGTTCCAGCACAAATGGCATCCTTTAGCTGTTTCTTCACAGAGAAATCCACAACAATATTCACACTAAAGTACAAGCTAAAATCACCCAAATAACCAAAGTTTGAACCAGAATTGTTTAGTTACGAATAAACCAAATCGTCAGCTGTCAGACAACTCACAAAATAATTCAAAATTGTCCAAAGTCCACAGCAAAGGGTGTCAACGTTGTGTTTTGAAACAGATGTTATTCCACCAGAATCCAAGAGTACGAAAACGTATGATTCTGTCATGTTTCCTAATTAAGGAGGAATCAGAAGCTGACGAACACAAACTTGCCATTGTTACTCCGAAAGAAAAGGAGTGACAGCAATGGCTCCAGATTTTAGCCACTTAATGAATTTTACGGGTTCATTCAAATTCGAAGTGGTCGTATCAACGTTGCACCATTGGGGAGAATTAATTTCATTGAATAGAATCATTTAATTTATTCTCATTTTTATCGCAACAAATTCTAAATCGATGTTACATCAAAGTTACATCAAAGACGGCTAATTATTTTATCGTATGGAAAAGAAAAAACCCAAGGCGACTTTATAGAACAATGAGAGACCAACTTTTGTCGACCAAAAGCGAAACTTACGATACGATATCAAATTACTCAGATTAAATGCACACGAGCACAATGCTTTGATTAATACACTTGGTCGATCTGCAGTTTTGAAATTAGGACATGGTATCAAAGGGGAAAAGATGCCCAGATACGGATAAAGGTGGCGCATCCCTGGGAAGTAAATATTTTTTTTTCGAAATATTTTTTTTAAATTATAAAAATCAGTTTTACGTGTATTCTCACGTCTAGTCCATATTTTCTTGAAAATTAATTAGATGTCATCTTAATTTTTCCGACCATTCAAAAGACAAAGCACTTCAAATTCAATTTTTATCTGGAAATTCAGAGCTATTGTTATTGTCCATGCGTTGAAAAATTACAGTTGTTATGACCGCCCGATTTAGATTGAACTTTCCTCGTTCACGAATAAATAAACCTCGTGCTTCTACCGTGTACGCGTGAGTTCAACGTATATTTCATCATTTATTGGGAAAAAACAAACTAACAGATACGTTACCACATAATCACCTAAACCATGATGAATTTCAAACAGAATATTTGCATTGTTTGTGTCAATATGCATTTAAAAACAGAGCTGGTGACGTGCTGGTGATCGTTAAAAAGTTCTGTGATAGCCATTAATTATCAAAGAATAAAAGGATACTGTTTTATTGGTGTTGAGACATGCCAATAAATATAATTTCTGGATTAGAATGGCAGTTGCTACTTACAACCCAGAATGTTGCAAATTTTAATTTATTTTTCATGAGACTAGGGACTCAAATATTATCATTCTGATAAACAGATAATTCATAAGATAAAATTCCACTAGAATAAACAAACTTTGACTCAAAGTAAGAAACGTGCATGGTAACGTATCTGCTACCCCTAGTGACTCCCTGCTATAGTAGATTTCAAATTACGTGAGACTCCATACATAAAACCAGAGGGGTGATGGTTCAATCCCCGGCCATGGCCCATGTGGATACTAGGCCTTTGTTGCCATCACAAAACATATTGTGTCCATGGTACAAACTACTTTACAGAATCGGCTTACTAGAACCTGATGCATTCAGTTCTACAATGGTCTGTTAATGGTAGAAGGACTTGTCAAATCCGCTTTGTGCTAATCTCTTATTCAAGTTTGGCCCACTTTTTAGGGCAAAATAAAAAACTTAGTTATGTCATGTGTGCATTGATATAAGAATGCATTATTTCTCCTGTACTGTTATAAAGAATGATATTTTGTAGTGTCAAAGGTAAGTTATATTCAAATAACAGCATTTAATGAAATATTTGCTGGTGTTTTCATCCTGATACTTCAAATGAAACATTCAAGCTATCTTAGATGTGAAACAATGTATTTACGTCAACATTTATTTACAAGGTACATTACTATACATTGTATGAGTACCATAAAGTTTTCTACCTGTGGCCATTAAAATATTTCCTCTTACCTCTCACGGTGAATGGACAGACCTAAAACTTTTAATGAGGTCTCACTTATTTTGAAATCTACTATAGTTGAAAACGATCCATTTGAATGATACAGTCCCGGATACAGTGCCACTTTACATGTGTGTTATCTAGGTGTGCATTGAAATGAAAGTATGAAATTATAATAGATACGTTAGCAATTCAAGCTGATCGGATACCTTACCGAGATGTTTTAGTTATTAGCTAATTCGTTAAAATAGAAAACTACAGGGTGTCTCAGAAAGAACGTTACCCTCCAGAAACGGCCAATTTTACTTACTTAACCAATTCTTATCCTTGTTTTAGCTTTATATTATGAAAATATGTACTTTGTTGAACATATGGTGAAAACAAGAAAGAAACTCTGAAAAAATAACCAAACAATGACTATTTCCCTAAAAATGATGCAAACCTACTTTGTCCACGGCTAGCATTAGCAGAGGAAACCCTGGATGCAAATATCCCCGACGTAAAATGTTTTAGACCCTCCTGGCCAATAATATTCTCAAATTCCAAGGTCCATTGCTGGTTTTAGAGTTTATTTATTGTTCAGTTCTCTACACACTGCAGCGTTATTTGCGGCTGATTGTCCTGTTCTTTGACGACCAAATCTCTCTCCAGAATTTGTTCTCTGTTCCCCTTGATTGCCATCTTACTGGGAACCCTACATTGAGGGAAAACGTGTACCCATTCACGGTAAACGATGGTCCTTTAACCCAAGAGCAGTTCAGTAGAATATGCCATTGTAGGAGTCATGCCCCAATGCCATTATTTGAAAAGTGCGCTTTAACCAAATTCATATTTGCATTAATTATTGTAGACTGGCGAGGGGATTGTTGTCACTTCATTCTGAAGAACAAATTAAGTGCATGTTTCAGGTGCTATTTATGCATTACATGTGAACAAATTAATTAAATCTGAGGACTTACGTGTGCTCAAATCCATAAGAATTACAATGTACATGTTTCTCTGCTATTGCTAGCTGTGGACAAAGTAGGTTTGCATTATTTTTAGGGAAGTAGTCATTGTTTGGGTATTTTTTCACCGTTTTCTTCCAGGTTGTTTTCACCATATGTTAAAAAAGTACATATGTTAAAAATATAAAGCTTAAACAAGGACAAGAATTGATTAAGCAAAAAATTGCCGTTTCTGGAGGGTAACTTTCTTTCTGAGACACCCTGTATTTTATTTCGTATGTGGACAATTCATGGGAGCATCTATAGGTTAATCAGCCGTTTTCTTGTTCATTCTCGTCCGATGTGAAAGTAATCATAGTCCGGCAGGTATCATAGTCCGGGCTCCATAGACGACAACGGAATAAAGCGTGAAACTAATGTTGCGTGAAGAGTCAACTGAAAGATTGCCCTATTGTTCACCATTGTTCCCGGACTGTGAGCCCGGAGGACCATATCTCCTGCCACACCGGTCACAGGCTCGAGTTCGAATCATTTTTAAAACCTAACTCCAATTTATACGTATAATTTAATCTTAACGGGCAAAACAAGTTTTAATCGGTGCATGACCGCTAGCGACACCAAAACCCGTTCTTTGAACACTTTAATGGAGAATGGCTCTAAAAACGCGGCAAATTGAATAGAAATGGGGTTACGGAGCAAGTCCTCTGCATACCGTGCGGCTTATTGAATTTTAACAGCTTTATTATTTGCTGGAGTCAATGTAGTATGATGTACTAATCTTCAGGAAAGGAAATTGAGATGACATTTTATTCATTTTGAAGAAAATGCTAAGCTTCTAGACCTGACATACACCGCAGTATTGAACCGACATAAAATATGTTTTGTTTTTGGATTTTTCGTAATATTTTAGGGTGTAAAATTATGTGTAAACAAGTTTGAACCATTCAGTCATTCCTGATAGAATCAACATAGCTTTTAACACACAGATGGTTTTTGAAAAACTTCGACCTAAGACTAGGCTTGTTTAGACTCGTTTGAAGGCATTTTTAAGACTGATTCCGATTATTATCATAAACATGCATAACTTTTGAAATATTTGGGGAAATGAAAATCGTTATTGTTGAGGCGACTGCAGCCGCCTGCAGAATCCAAAAACCTTATTCAAGTTTTTGGGTGAATTAAACATTGACGATAGTTTCGTTCGCTTTAAAATTTCCTCAAGCAGTTGGCTGGTTTCTCCATTTTATAAAACTCTCTAATTTCATAATTAAAATGGGGGACAATTCTGAATTTTGATTTTAAAATTTGTAATCTTTTAGATTTATATTTCAATGTATTTTGATTCATTGTTTTATTCTAAACTTGGATTTGTCCCTGATGGCAATGCAATTAGATTGATTTTTAATATAAGAAATTTAGAGAGTATAATTTTCTGTCGAATGATATATAAATCAATCAATCACTTTTCCACGAAGCCTTGACAATAGAAGTGGTTTGATTTTAATTTTCAGATTCCGTGCAAGTGACTACAGCTGTAACCAGCACGCTGCAACATCTGTCCAGTTCTGCCAAAAGTTTTGGTATGTGCATTTTTTTTCCTCCTTTCTAATTGAAAAAATGGCAAGGGGCGGCCCGGCGGCCGCGAAGTGCCTATCTCTCTGTCTCTGCTGTCTCTGGCGTTTGGGCAGACTCATTCATTTAATGTTGCCTGTGGGGGGTTCTCCACTGACTGCGAGTCTGTTTTGCATTGTGGATAGAGGCAAAAGCGAGTAAAGTGCCTTGCCCAAGTTCACAACACAATTGGGCGACAGCGGGGCTCGAACAGCCAGGCGTGTTGGTTGGTATCACTGGGGTGGAAGAGGCATTTATACCAGGGCTACCTCTATCTATGAATACCCGAAAATGTATGAAGGTTGTAGCTTCAAAGCGAAGCTAGGGCAACCTTGCATTAGTACTAACCCCTATATCTCGTAGGGTATATGAGGGGGGGGGTTATTGGGTGTAACTTGGTAACTATACATTGTAACATTGTCCAAACTATACCTTATTTACGTGTGATTACCTTACAAATAAATTAGACCATTTCCACTTAAATTGAACGTTTTTAAATATCGCCCCCTGTAGAAGCTAAATTTTAACCTTGACCTATAATAACGGTTTTCAGCTTATAACTCCATAGTGGATGGTAGGTCGGAGAGAGCACAAACTATCATTTTTTAACCCCTTGTGGATCATACGAACAATTTTTGTATGGCAATTTACAACATTGGACCACTTTTTCATTTTTGCCCCCTGTATACTCTGTTGCGAGCCCCTAGCTCGCTACCCCCCTACAAATGGCCAGCATACATTTTTGTTGTACGTCTTAGTGTTAGGAACCCCTGGTATCAGTGCCCATCTTTGCCCCCAGGTTGAGACCAATAAGGCTACTTTTGATGGTCTGTGGCTCATCCACTTTATGCTATGAGGCCAGCGCTGAGTCAACAGCACACCACATTTAAATTTCTAAGTAATATACATTATTGTAAATATTAGTTTGGGGGTAACGTACAGAGATAAATATATAATCAAGCGTTTGTACCTTAACTTAATAATGCGCATGAACTTCAGACGCATCACCAAAAATAAGTTCGTAGTTTTTAAGTGGTCCTAAGCAAACTGTGGTCCTAATATAGAGTACAAGCTATCAGAGAGAGAGGAACCTAGAACCTGAATATTGTCATTGATGGCGGCTTTTGTCTGTTTGGTCACTGCAATACGCAGTTGAATGGATATTCATATTTTCGCACCTACTATGGCAAGCTAGTGTGTAATAAATCCGATAAACTCAGTTTTTCGATCGAAAAACTAGGTTCGATCGAAAAACTGGAGTTCTTTCCAAACCGAAATAAATTGAGTTTTTCCATAAAAACTAAGTTTTTCGATCGAAAAACTGAGTTTATCAATCGAAAAACTAGGTTTATCGAAAAACTAGGTTTTTCGATAAACTGAGTAGGTTATCGAACAACTAGTTTTTATCGAAAAAACTTAGTTTAGCAGTGAAAAAAACGAGTTTATCGATAAACTCAGTTTTTCGATTTGGAAAAACCTAATTTTTCGATTGATAAACTCAGTATTTCGATCGAAAAACTGAGTTTATCGAAAAACTTAGTTTTTCTTGAAAAATTCAGTTTATCGGTTGAAAAACTCAGTATTTCGATCGAAAAACTGAGTTTATCGAAAAACTAGGTTCGATCGAAAAACTGAGTTTTATGGATTCTATACCACAAATAATTGCCATACATACACTAAATCGGTCAGTGGTAAATTTCGGCGAATTTGCATGTAATTGCAAGAAAACACAAAGCCCATAGTCAATTCCATTAAGACAAAGAAAGAATGCTTATTTGTATTGTAAAGGTATTGTTTTTCTAAAAAAGTTGGCGGATTTTGTAGCTAAAGCAATAATGGCACATTTTTGAAGAGCGCCTCCAATTTGCAAAAATGATATTTTGACACAGTAGTTGTGATAGTCTAGGAAACTATACCTGCGAACGAGAATGATAAACAATGAGTATTTATCATAAATAGGCTTTGTAAGTAGAATTTGGAGCCCAGATTGGACCTAACGGCAGAGCTGGAAATGCTACGTTTATGTCCGGTCCCTGATGAAAATAGTGCCATCCTCGGAAAATAACCTTAACTCAGGGCCGTAGCAATGGGGGGGTTGGGGGGGTGCGACGACAACCCCCCCCCCAAAAAAATTCAACGGTCCGCTTTATGATGTGAAGGTCCGTTTGGTCATGTAGAGGTCCGTTGATCATGTAAAAGTGTGGCGCTGCCTGAATTCAGTAGTTTTAATGAGGTTTGGCATACTGAATAAGAAGCGGTAATACAATTGCATTTACGCAGGAGTGTGTGATTATAACTGTTTTCTCACCGCTGCGATGATATGATGTCACGTCATCCCCCCTCCCCCCTTACCCTCCCCTCCCCCCTCCCCAGCAGCATAGGTGCCATAGGTTGCTACAACGGGTGTGGTTAGTTTTGCGTCAAAAGTTGATCGATGAGCACAAGGAGCAAATGGGCTCATCGATATCGATGAAAATATGTAAGGTGGTTGCAGATCTATTTCTATAGAGTGTAAGATTTCGGTAGATAATATATTAGCACATGTATTGATTCATATAATGCAACATTGTGATAATTGATTCACGGTTCCGTCGGTCTCGTCTTAATTGAATTTATGAACTGCAATTAGTAGTGGTCTCTGGCCTGACGGGCAGCTGCAAACGCAACATTGTTGCTCAGCACTGCAGATGCTTTTTGTCATATTATTTAAATATGAATATTGACTTCATATTCTGTATCCAAATATGATATTGGACTATTTAGCCAGCTACGCAAGACCGATTCAACAGAAAAGCGTGAGAGGCCTACCTCCCACGTAAAGTAGGTAAATTAGCAGGAAACATGTTCGTACAAATATTTCTGTAGTGGAAATGTTAAGGTGATACAAAAAGCAATGGAAAAGAACACTGTGTATTTCAAATATGTATTCTCTAGTCCACTCTTCTTTCTTAGTCCTAGTGGTGGGAATCTCGCACGAAATTCGTGGGTTGTGAGTTCGCTCTACGCTAGGGGCCGTTTCACACTTTACTATGAACCCCTCGTCTGATCCTATTTTTCCTATTTCTCACGTATATTTTATTTGCAATAATTTTGTTAACAGATCACTTTCTAGGTATCACTTAGCTCACCCACTCTCGTGAAGTTAAAAAGGAGCGTAATAATATACGTGGAAGTGTAAACAATATGAACGGTCATGAGTAGGCGAGATACTGGTGTTGAAGTAGGTCAGGAAAAAAGGTGTATAGAGATAGGTGTCCTAGAGGCAGGTCGGGCGGCTGGGGTGAGGTATGGGGGAATGGGGCGGGTGAAAAAATGGAGAAAAAAAAAGGAAAAATCTCAAGGACCTACAGGAGGGTGCCACATACGCAAAGATGGAATCTTGTTGACATTTGCAGGTGTCAATAAAACACAATGCCGATCATCTACAGTGGTCTTCATGGAACATAATGTCCTTTGTTTTAGACAAGCAATATTTTTCCTCTTTGCGGGTTTGCAAAGAAGCGTACAAGGCTTGTAAGTTTTTGCGTAATTTTTAACAATTCCATACAACCATTTAAAATAGAATGGGGAAACATCACAGTATTTCTCTACTTTTTTAAAACTCGAGAGATAGCTATTGGTAGGACGCGTTTTTCGAGTTAATATGATCAAAATACTTTGATCTTTTTTGTTTAATTCTCATCAGCTCCTTTTGCTATGCTTAATTTTGGGTCCTACCAGTGTTTTGGTAATCATTTTGATGAAAAGAGCATTAATAACTATCATTTAGACACTCATGAATAGGCATAATGTCATTTAGTGTGTAAGTAAGACCTAAATAACACAAGATGCAAAGCAGAATGGTTTTTATACATTAGGTGTATTAGGTCCATTTTTGTGACCAAATCTAAACATTATTATTTTGATTGCATGAGTGCGAAATTAAAAGAAAGAAAGGGATATTTTATCTTCTTTATAGTATAATTTAATGATAGAGATAAGAGCTTTTATCATTATTACGCATGTTTTGAACTCAATAAACAAAGCACTACTTGACTTTTTTAGTACAAGTAAAGAGTGCCAGAGATGGACCCTAAGACCAGCTGATGAGATCGGATAGAGTACAATATGATTCTCATTTTGTTGTTTTGACTAAGAGTCAGCCTTAGAGGGTTTGGTTTTTCTATGATTACAGGTTGTAGGACTTCTGTATGTTGTAAACAGTTTAATGCCTAGCCTACTATCTTGTAGGCCTACTAAATGTTTGTAACCAGCATCAACAAAATAAATCTCGGCAGCAAGATTTGTGAAGTCCTAGAGTTGATGAAGATCATAGTATAGAGTGTAGACCCTGTTTTTGCTTGGTTTTAGTATGATTTTATGGTAGAGAGAACCTTGTAATTTAATTGGAGCCTACGATGTGAAATGAAAGCCTACTGGGTTTTGTAAGTCTATCGGTTTACATCATGGCATTCTGATATTTTTATAGGTTCAACTAATCCCGTGATCATGAGGTAAAGTCAAAACTAAAATTCCGCAATGTCTTTTGAATGTCATAAAAGTGCATATTCATGCAGATGACGTTCCGTTTCGTTGAGAAATCTAGCAAATCCTTCAGTGGGTGGGGAGTTGGGAGGAAAAAAAAAAAAAAAAGGGAAAAACAAAAGAAAAAAAAAAAACATTTGTGTGACTTTCAGTTTGCAGACTAGCTTCCTCCCGAATAAGCTCATTAAGTTCGAAGATTGCAGACATTATCTGATGTATCTTAGCTCTAACTAGACGCTCTCCTATTTTGGGTTCGTCTATTGCGAGTATCGGGGAGAAGGGGAAGATTCGTTTCATATTGTTTTTTGTAAAGGGGGTGATAGAGTTACGCAATCCTGTTTCGGTTATCCTAGGCCTATCGGTTTTGGAAGAGCAGGAAAAATAATCATTTCTTGTCTCATTGAACATAATGTCCATTTGTTTTAGACAAGTAATAGTTCCCTCTTTGCGGTTGGTCAAAGAAAGCGTACAGAGGCTTGTAAGTTTTTGCTAAATTTTAACAACTTCCATAACAAACCAATTTAAAAATAGAATGTGGGGAAAAACAAACAGGAGTTTTTCTCTAATTTTTTAGAAACTCAGAGAGATAGCAATTGTAGGACGCGTTTCGATTAACTATGATCAAAATACTTTGATCTTTTTTTGGTTAATCTATCAGCTACGTTTGCTATGCTTAATTTTGGGTCACCTGGTTTTGGTAATAATTTTGATGAAAGAGCATTAATCAATCATTAAGGCACTCCGGAATGGCATAATGATCATTTCGTGTGTAAGTAACCTAAATAACATAAGATGCAAAGCAGTATGGGTTTATACATTAGTGTTATTTTAGGTCCACTTTTGGTGACAAAATCTAAACATTATTTTTGATTTCATGAGTGGCGAATTTAGAAAGAAAGAAAGGGATTTTTATCTTTCTGTTATAATAATTTAATGATGCGATAAGAGCTTTCATCAGTATTAAGCATGTTTTGAACTCAATCAGCAAAGTCTACTTGACTTTTTAGTACAAGTAAAGAGTGCCATATTGGACCCTAAGACCGCTTCTGAGATCGTATGAGAGTACAAAGATTCTCAGTTTTGTTGTTTTTGCCTAGAGTCAAGCCTTAGAGGTTTGGTTTTTCTATGATTTTCAGGTTGTAGACTTCGTATTTTGTTAAGAACGGTTTTTTGCCTAGCTCTAGTCATTGTAGCCTCTGAAATGTTTGTAGCTAAACCAAAATAGATCTCGGCAGCAAGTTTGTGAAGTCCTAGATTTATGAATCATAAAGTATAGAGGGTAGACCCTGTTTTAGGCTTGGGTTTAGTATGATTTTAGGGTATAGAGACCTTGTAATTGAATTGGAGCCTACGATGTGAATTGATAGGCCGACTGAGGTTTTGTAAGTCTATCGGTTTACATCAAGGCATTCTGATATTTTTATACGGTTCAACTATTCCCGTGATCATGAGGTAAAGTCAAAACTAAAATTCCGCATGTCTTTTGAATGTCATAAAAGTGCATATTCATGAGAGACGTCATTTTCGTTAGAAGATCTAGCAAATCCTCAAGTTTGGGACATTGTGGGGGACCTTTCAGTTTGCAGACTAGCTTCCTCCCGAATAAGCTCATTAGAGTTCGAAGATTGAAGATCATTATGATGTATCGTAGCTCTAACTTGACGCTCTCCTAGATTTTGGGTGCGTCTGAAAAAAAAAAGTGCGAGTATCCGTGACAGGGGAGATTTCATTCAGATTATGATTTTCAGATATGAAATGCCGAGTAAAAGGGGGGTGATAGAGTTACGCAATCTCATGTTCAATTATCCTAAGCCTGTCAATTTGCAAGCCCGGTAAAAGTACCATTTGTTTTGTCATCATGGAACATATGTCCATTTGTTTTTGCACAAATAATAGTTCCCTCTTTCCGGGTTTGCAAAGTAAGCGTATATAGTCTGTTGGTGTATGCTCCTTTTAGAACAACCGTAAGCATATACGCTAGGGTAGAGTTTTCCGAACTTGACATTTTAATTCTTAATATCTGTTTTTTAGAACTATAAGTCAAATAGTCAGATAGATGCTCTAAAATTTAAGAGGTAAATATGGTCCTGGTTCATCTTCAGATTGACAATTGGTCAAACAGATGTTTGAGGTAATTCAAAGTTTGAACTTGCCATGTAGTTTTGACAACATCAAAACATTGAATGGATATGTGGACCCAATGTTTGTCCAGATGATTTATTTTACATGAACAAAATGCTCTTCTGTTTCAAAGGGTAAGGCCGATATTGTTTGGTAACGACAAGAGAGATCCTTCGCTAACGACCAGGTCATCAGAAGAGAATGCCAGCGCACTATTCTAACGGTGTCTATAATCCAACGAAGGAGTTTAACATTAAAGGAAAAAACCCGGGAGTAATCATAGTACGATGGGGTGATATAGGTACGGCAATCCCGCCTGTTCGTTATCCTAGGCACTATCGTTTTGAATACAGGTAACACCAGCCATTTCAAAATATGTCTTCATGGAACATAAAGTCCCTTTGTTTTTGACAAACAATAGTTCCCTCTTTGCGGTTTTGCAAAGAAAGCGTACATAGGCTTGTAAGTTTTGCTAAAGTTTAAACAAATTCCATAACAATCCAATTTTGAAATAGAATGTGTGGAAAAACAACAAGAAGTTTCTCTAGTTTTTGGGAAACTCAGAGAGATAGCTATTGTAGGACGCGTTTCGATTAATCTCTGATCAAAATACTTTATCTGTTTTGGTTAATGGCTCATCAGCTACTTGTGCTAGGCTTAAATTTTGGAGCTACCTGTGTCTTTTGTTAATATTTTTGATGAAAAGTCCTTAATCACTATCATTTAGTCACTCATGAATAGGCTAAAGTCATAGTGTGTAAGTAGACCTTAAATAACACAAGATGCAAATCATTATGGTTTAATACATTATTGTTATTTAGGTCCACTTTTTGTGACAAAAAATCTAAATTTTTGATTTCATGAGTGCGAATTTAGAAAGAATGGGATATTTATCTTCGGTTTAATAATTTAATGGATAGAGATAAGAGCTTTTATCATATAGCATGTTTTGAACTCATGCACGCAAACCTACTTGACTTTTTAGTACAGTAAGGAGTGCCGAGATGGACCCCTAAAGACTCAGCTTATTAGATCGGATGAGAGTACACTGGATCCATTTTTGGTTGTTTTGACTAAGAGCCAGGGCTTAGAGGGTGGTTTTCTATGATTTCGGTTTTAGGACTTCTGTATTTTGTTAAACATGTTTATGCCTAGACTCTCTCATTGTAGGCCTACTGAAATGTTTGTAGGCATAAAACCAACTAGATCTCGGCACAAATTTGTGATCCTATATTTTAGAATCATAAAATATAAAGTGTAGGCCCTGTTTTAGCTTGGGTTTAGTATGATTTTAGGGTAGAGGGACCTTGTAATTTAATTGGAGCCTACGATGTGAAATGATAGGCCTACTGAGGTTTTGTAGGTCTATCGGTTACATCATGGCAATCTGATAGTTTTTATATCAGGTTCAACTATTCCCGTGATCAAGAGGTAAAGTCAAAACTAATATTCCGCAATATCTTTTGAGTGTCATAAAATTGCAGATTCATGAGATGACGTCCAATTTTCGTGTGAGAAGATCTAGCAAATCCTTCAAGTTTGGACATTTGGTGACTTTGATTTTGCAGACTAGCTTCCTCCCGAATATGCTCATTAGAGTGCGAAGATTGCAGATCATTATCTGATGTAATCTTAGCTCTACTAGACGCCTCTCCCTATATTTTGGGTGCGCAAACTAAGTGCGAGTATCAGTGGGGGGGGGAATCAGAGTGGGTGATAAAGGGGGGTTTTTGGGTGTGTGGGGAAAGAAAAAGGTCGTCAAGGTGGTTGTAGTGATTACTAAAAAAATCCTGTGTAGGTGTTGTGTGTGGTGTTTTGTTTGCCAAAAACCCATTCCAGTTCATACTTGTCTCAGGGTAATATTTCATTCAGATTATGATTTTCAGATATGAACTGCCAGTTCTGAGAAGTGCCTGTTTGATATCAGCATTGCTTCTTTGGGGAAGTATCAGTTGCGAAGACTAAGGAATGTTACGAGGTCTTTTGGTACATCCTCGAGATAGATATTTCTTCTTTGTATGAAATATCTGACAAGCATTTGAAGCACTTCCGATTTCTCATATCTCCTTTGGAGTAGTTTGGATATGAAAAAATCAAGTTTGGCTTATATTTTGATTCCGAGCGGAGTTTCGAATATATCTGATGCCTCACCCTTGACCATGCCACGGAGCATGCTTTTTGGGTGATATGAATCTCTTGCGATATATTGGAATGTGTCACAGGGATTACTGAAACAATTTCATGTCTAGAATCTGATGCTTTTCAAATCTATCTCCCTTTTACAGAGTTAGGTCTAGAAGTTGATTTCTGAATTTGACCACTCGTGTGTGAATTTCAACGTCGGATGCATATAGTTATCCGACTAATGAAATCAGCTAGATCTCTTTCGTCACCAGTCCAAAACATGAGGATATCACTCAATAGCGAAAACCATTTAAAGATTTGTCACTTAAGACATAACCCGTTTGTTCAGTAGCTGAACATTATATCACAGACTTCGGGGATGATCTTTGGTCCACTCCAACGTCTGTCGTTTGACAATATAGTATTTCCCGTTAACGAGAAACATTTCTTTGCAACACCAGTTTTAATAATTCTTCCATATATGGACATGTGGCATTCTAGGAAATAGTTTCCTGGGCTTTGGGTAACTGATAGAGCACTAGGACTCCGTTCTATATACTTCATTTTGGAGAACATTTGTGAACATACCGATACAGTCTATTTCCCCCAAAGACTGCCTTTTTTGGTAGTTTCAGTTGTTCAAGTTTCACTGTATCACTCTTTCGTGTCTTTGATAGTAAGTGTTTTTGTTTTTGGACCAGAGCACAAGAAAGAAGTTGATAAATTCGCCAATTTTTCACATGGTCCTCCACAATTGCTGACAATAGTTCTTCCTATGACGACTTTACCGGCAGGGAGTCTTTTTGTGAACTTATTTGGCAGGACGTAGCAAACAGGAGTTCGAGTTTTGTGTCTTACGGTTACAAAAAATGTGTGTTGTTTTTATCAATACTTCGATCCCATACCATATCTTTAGCTTTTTTGAATCAATTCACCGTGTCCAGATGTCATATATCAACTCGATTTTAGTGTATTGATTATCTTCAAGCATTGTTTCACCTTCACGTATGTAATCAGCTTTATTATTCTACAACGCCATAGATTATCCGGTTTTGGAAACCAAGTGTTTTTCTTTTCTTTAAGATCTTCTGAGAGCTTGACGTTCGGGTTTGTCAAGTTTATCAATGCGTGGTTTCTCTTATCGAGTTTAGCTAGTTACAACCTTGTAGATTCCAGGGTCAGTTTCTAGATCTAAGCAAGGTGTGGAAATTGGGACCAAGTAGAAGCTTCCTTGAAAACTATTAGTAGGTTTTGCTCCTCTTTTTTGGACATAGTAACGGATGCGCATTTTTCTCATGAATTGTTGAACATCCCTATCAGCAAAAATAGCTTTTGGTTCTTTTGGGACATTATAAACCAATTTCAAACCTCTTCCTAATACAGAGTATTCTGCATCAGTGAAATTTTCGTTTTGCTAAATTTATGACAACTTTTTATTAAATCGGCTAAGTCCTTAGTTTTGTTGGACTTCTGCGATTTTTTGTTATTGTGGAATTAAAAGCAACGTTTGGAACTTAATTTTCCTTATTTTGTCTTTTAAATATTCCTGTTCCGGAATTTCCTGTTCTAAGCCATTTTTATGGTATAAATTGTCACGCGATAAGGGTATCATGCCCTATTTGAATGACACGGCTATATGTATTCAAGTATTTGAGTACCAGTAGGATAGGGGGCTGCGAACCATGTCTCTGCTGTAAGATTGGGTGCCCTAAGAGCCAAAGTTAGTTAAAACAAAAAAAAAAAAAAAAAAAAAAACAAAAAAAAAAAAAAAAAAAAAAAAAAAAAAAAAAAAAAAACAAAAAAGAAAAAAAAAAAAAAAAAAAAAAAAAAAAAAAAAAAAAAAAAAAAAAAAAAAAAAAAAAAAAAAAAAAAAAAAAAGAAAAAGAAAAAAAAAAAAAAAAAAAAAAAAAAAAAAAAAAAAAAAAAAAAAAATAACTCAATTAATTCAGCTCCTGCAGATCTGGGCTTAGACTTCCAAGCTTCAATGGCCTTACTTTGGTGACTCGCCCCTCTGTTTTGGCCGTCCTTGTTTCCGGCGCACCTGATTGGGTTACTATTTTTTCCTTGCAATAGGCTCGGC
>JAMKCH010065958.1:0-17715 GCA_023653785.1 Ophioderma brevispina
CAGTTAAGTGTTTAAACAAACAACGTTACGTTCTCTAAATGTAAACGGTTAAAAATTTCACTCCCAAAAAGAGTGAACATCTTGTAAACCACCTCCACAATGAGTGATTTGTATTTACAAGAGCAAATGTTTTCACTCACAAGAGTGATTTCCACTCGTTTTTCGTGTTGTCATTCTTTTTAATCATCTAAGGTTGTGGTCCTTCTTTCTATTCCTTCTTCGTTTTCACTCCTCAAACGAGTGGAAATCCCCCTTTTTTTTTTTTTTAATTTTAACTCTTTTTGAGTGCAACTTCGCTCTTTTGTAAGTACAAACCAACTCATTTTGGAGTGGTTTAACAATAGGTTTCACATCTTTTGGGGAGTGAAATTTTCCTCGTTTACATTAGAGATGGGCCCCTTTTCGCGAAATCACGTTTTGTTTTATGCATGAATCAATTAATTCCGCACAGCGATATTGGATCGGACGCAGCGATTGGAATTTTATATTTACTGGATTATGCTCTAAACACCTTGCAGTGATGTCCACAATGAAGCTTACATGCAGCTATACCCACACGCGTCTGTACACCCCCCTTTTTCTCGGGCGGTAATTTACACGCGCAAAGGGAACATCGCCGATAAGGAGAGAAGGAGGCCTCCTGTGTCATCATTGTTTATATTTCACACATTTTGAGTTGGTGTTTTTACAATTAATATTTATCATGTATGCAAGAATGATTTTTATCCCCAAATACCCTTGTCTCGAAAAAATGAGAAGTCTGAGAAACTTCAAGGGGCATGCTCTCTGGAACAAGCAAATCTAAGAGTATCCTCCATTCCAATGACATTTCTTACTTAAATGAAGAAATATGAAATGTTGCATAGCTGCCCTTGTTATGTAGCCTATAAGTGA
The DNA here is from genome assembly GCA_023653785.1 of Ophioderma brevispina. Classification (NCBI taxonomy): domain Eukaryota; kingdom Metazoa; phylum Echinodermata; class Ophiuroidea; order Amphilepidida; family Ophiodermatidae; genus Ophioderma; species Ophioderma brevispina. The sequence goes on from JAMKCH010065958.1 coordinate 895, forward strand.
TGCCTATATAGACCTTTTATCCTTCATAAGCTACAAGTGCTACACGAGTCAGCTCTTTCATAAAATACCCAAATACCATTAGCTTATGCTACGAGATTTGGATTATAACTGTCTTCACACAAAGCAGAGCTCTAGAATCAACACAATGGCCGTCTCCTGGCCCGCATAAAGCATGAAAAAAAAAAAAAAAAAACCCATTCCGCGCTATTGAATATCATGAGCAAGCTAGTCTAGCAACTAAGAGCTTATAAAATCACAATTCCCCATGGCACATTTCAATAGCTGTATTCACCATTTGTATTGGGCAAATACATCACCTTGTATTTAGTATAATTTATGATACCCAGGACATGTGCTCAGGCTGTTGTTAACATGTACCCATCCACCGCTAACTGAACTGAGCTCTTGGTAGATTAGATGCCTTACCACATTGTTTATGTCGTTATATGTAAATTAATAGGTTGGGGGTTGTTTGTTTCTGGCATCCATTTAGTTTCAGGCCCCCCCCCCCAGAAACAAAAATGAAAATAGTCTTTCTCCCCCTCCCCCCCAAGAACCAGAATGCCACTCTATATATTTTTTCTAATGAGATAACGCACATCCTTTGCAAGCTGGCATTGTGGTTCTTTGGGGGGGAAGGGTTCATATTTGGAAATTTTTCAATTACCCTTGAAACTGTATTATCATTTTAACTAACAACCGACCTTTTTAGGGCAATTTATGTCAAGTGGGATTTTTTTAAACCGCAAAAGTAACTTGACATGTCCCTTTAAATGCGTCCTTTTTCAGGTTCATCTGCTCTCATGAAAACTATAGAAGGTCGTTCTCCATTCCTTATCCGACCGGCGATGTCCCCTTCCTATATCGTCCGCCTCTGTTCGAACATCTTCTCAAGGGGCAGCTATTTTCACTATTTTCTATTTTTTCAATTGCTGACTCGATGGTTTTGTTCAAATTGCTTATTACTCTACCTCCTCTAAAACTATAATGAAATTAACAATTTTACCGTTATCAGGAGGATTTGAACCCAGGAAAATTCGATTACAAGACGAACACTTAATTAAATACAACGGAATAAAGCGCATCATAAATCATGAATATCGCTATGAGACGTCCGAAACGATGTGGTTCCTGGAAACAAGTGTCGGACGGAATCAGTCCGCGCAATTTACACCCACGATTTTAAAAACCGGTGTGGCAGGAAAATATCCTTTGGATCTCGCAGTCCACCTACAATGGTGAACGATAAGGCACTCGATTCAGTACTCTTCACGCATCATTGCGTTGTTGTCTTGGACCCTGCATAATAGTTCCCTGCCCCGGACCATATCCATTTTTCACCGTGAACGTATTATAAGTCCGCTACTCATAGTCCGTCCATAAAACGTAAATAATATCACTATCCAATGGCATTTATTACGCGCTCGTATCCGCCCCTATACGGGACGCTCACGGCGAGATTGCCAATTATTATGACGCTGCCATGAGGAACGTCACAATCATTTTGCTTCATCTAGTGGCAGCTGGCTAAGTGCGTAACTAGAAATCAACACTTGATTTCTAATCTTCGCCCAAACAATCTCCCGTTGTCCGTTTGGGTCGAGGAGGGATTGAGACTATAAGTATTTTGCCCATATACAACAAACACGTTGGCCACGGCGGGCTCGAACTCGCCACAATCACTTTTTTCCAAATTTAAAAATGCTCACTTTGTCTCTAAATTACTAGTGTTTAGGTGTCATAATCAGATACCTTATATTACTGGTTCTTTTGTGAAAACCCAGACACGTAAAGCATTTAAAGTTTCTTCAAAGATGCCCGTTTATGACGTTTTGTTGGCTATAATAAAATACGGATTCCACTTTTATTTACCAATGCCAAAAATATAAATCGTCATTTCTTGAAAAATACGGCATGTAGCATAGCCACTTACAAGGGGCTTTATACGCTTTATTCCGTGTCGGCCTATGGACCATGGAGCCCGGTCCCTATGGCTCCCGCGTACTATATCTACTTTTTCACAACGGCGCGCTCCACGATGATACGATCGCCAAATTATGAATAATTATACTCTAAAGATGTAAGGTCCTTCATCTTTACCCATCTGATTGCGGGAGTTTACGGTGCCAGAATTCAGTCCCTTCCCAGCGGCGGTAACTCGTTGTACGTATTTACGATGGCATTGCGTGTTGAGGCATGAAATTGATCACATATCGGCACCGAAACTACACCGCAACGCATACTGCGTTTTTATGAACGAACCTTAAAGATCCCAGGAAATGCAATAAATTGATGTGGTTTGTGTCAAGCCTACAAGGAGGGGACCAGAAAGCATTCATATTTGGGTTGGTGATGACACTTCATTTGTGGTACCATTGATTTTTGAGAGAGTAACAGAAAAATTCCATGGTGACTGGTTTGAAATCTATTCATATTCATTGAACACTGACTGATCAATAGTTTCCAAATGAGGTCACCGGTAGTGCATGTCTTTTTTCTGGTCCTGTTGTATTTGCAATTGGAATGTTCAACAAAATTTGGAGTAGGTTTATCATCATCATTCCTGGATTTTAAGGTCCGTTCATATACTTCCACTGCATGTAAAGTGGCAGCTGCAGATTCCGATAATCGATCACGTTCTACTGCAACCTTGATGCAACCCCTGCAATCAGTGAAAACGAATTTAATTTTGGTTGGGCAGTACTACATTGCAGGATCTTGGGCAGAGACTATTTTGAGCAATGACAACTAACTGCATGGCAGTGGAAGTATGAACAGACCTTATGATACTGCAACAAGAGGGATAAAGTTAAGCGCGCGCATTAAACGAATCTCTGCATACGCGCGCGTTCATCCTCATGGACGTCATTATCACGTGCATCAAAATACAGGAACTCATGGTGACCGTGGTTACAGTAACACAACAGAATGAGACGATCTTTACAACCAAGCTTTGGTAAGGTTGGAATATACTTCGCCTCTTGGACATTTTTGTGCTGTTTTCCAGAGAGCCTACCTGATGCATTTATCAGACTGATACCCAGAACCACAAATATTAGCTTTGCCAATTGTAAATAGTTCTCGGGAATTTGTGTCCTGCAGACTACATGAGTGCTGATGAGTTTGCTCTTCTTCAAGACTCGGGCGCAAATATGTCGAGCCGCAGAGTAGCTGTCGACCATCCATTCTTTGACATGGACCCTGAAGAGTTGTGTTACCCAGCGTTACGCAGGTATTCCGCCGGAGCACTTTTGAATCTCAGCCCTTTCCATATGGCCTCAGAGATCCTGAATAGATTTCGCTGCCCAGCTTGCGTCAGTTGGGAACGCACTTTTGAGGGGCTCCATTCCCCGGACCGCAAAGACACCGCCCCGAGCAGGCGGTTGTCAGTCCCAACATCTTTTACGGGTCCGTACGCCCGATTTTGTTCGACAAATAAGCGGAGGCACTAGCGAGATCATGATGGATGATACGACTCAAGGTGTCCCTTGATGTTCACTAGTTTACTCCCGAATGACTGAATTTCAGTGACTGATGGTGAAATCGTAATTCATGCTAAACACGAGGAGAGAGTTTGATGGCATGGTACGTATCCCGGGAATTTTCACGCGACCTACCGGCTACCCAGATGACAATCGATTCAGACTCAATCAAATCAGCACTAAGTCTCAATGTCATCTTATCCTGTGAATCCCCAGACGAAAGTTGGTCGAAAGATACTCAAGGAAAGAAAATCTCGATTGAATTACAACCTGTATCAATCTCAAGATCCTTCTGCGTGGAAGTACCATACTAGCAGAGACGGTCTAAAAAAATGGCATCGTGCAATTGATCAGATCTAAATTTTATAAGATTTGGATCACTAACTATCCTCCAATAATTAGATCCGGATATTTGACACCTTAAAAATTAATTTGACATTTCAATCCTATAGGTCCATATAATTATTATCTCATATAGCCAATCGGTGACATTTGGTAACAAGCAAGCTGATTTTTTCAGTATGGTGCTGGAACATGTTTACAATCAGTGACAAAAAGTTCGCCGCAAATCCCCTGGGGGCAGTTTCCCTCCGAAAACTCAGATGGCGTCCAAAATGTCCGTTTTAAAATATTTATCTATTTTTGGACATACTGGTAAAAAAAAACAACATATTCAAACGTACGTTTTGAGTATGGGGAATCTATTTAAAACATAACCAAGGATTTTCAACGCTGTCAAGTACTCAAAATTCAAATGGGGCGCCCAAAAGGCGCCATTCTATAGTTGCAGAAACGTTGAAGCCGCAAGGTTCAGAAAAAATGTTAAGAATAAATATAGTACTTTAAGTTAATGGAATCCCAAATACCATTAAAATATAATTGTATAAGTATTGAACTACATAGATATTCAAGATGATACAAGAAAAAAAAGGTAGAGAAAATAGAAAGAATCCACATTTAAATCAGAGTTTCCTCTTTCTTCAATCTTTAGGAATATATTGCAAAAATAATAGAGAAGTTGCCTTCACCACTTGCACTAATAAGGGGATTATACCCAATCAGAACACCCAAACCATATATAGGGTCAAAACATGGAAAGAATTAAAATATTAAAAAATTCAATGGCGCGGTTACTGACATAGTTCGTACTTCACTTATAGGTGGTTGGATCCCCCAAAAAGATACTTGGTTTCCAAAATGATCAAGTAATATTCCAAGTTTGCTGCCGTTCACCATGGCAAAGTGTATGCCGGCACCAAAAAAAACAATTGCGTTAGGTTTCAATTATGTTTTCATTAAGTTTCCACAGGAAACCAAAGATAATTGTTGTAGGGTGTGATATTCCCAATCAAAAAAAATGCTCTGTCCAGTTCTCTAGCTGATGGCTGTTTTTTTAACATAGAACACCGGTCGATCACGTTCCCATGGCCGGCTTGGGATCCCGCGCAATTTGGCACTGCTACGGTCCAAACAATCAAGTTGCAAAGTACCAAACACTTCGAGACAGTCTAATAAGAGACTGTGGAGGTTTTAGAGCAGTCCCATAGACAGGAGAGTCCACAACGGGGCAATTCCACAAAGGGGAAAGGTCCCTTTCAATATTTTGACAAGAAAGCCAACTTTTTGGTGATAGATATTCAAAAAGGAAAGCCAATTTTTTTTTTTTTTAATTTGGGGGGGTTAGGTCCACTTTTACCAAAAAAGTCCCCCCCCTCCCAAAAAAAAAATATCTGCGTACGGCCCTGTCATAATCTAACTGTACGTCTGATAAGTCTGCAGCAGGTATGCCTCAGGCTGCTCGGGGTCTTCCCTGATGTCGGGCCTGTCGGGTTCATGAGTTGATCATCCGGGATGGATCTTTCTTCGGGAGACTCAGGTGGGCAGTCAGTGGAGGGCACCGACTTCGGGGCGGCGCCAGTCTTTTCAACATTGCGTCTCAGATGTGCCAAAGGGTAGATTGTTTGCAATGCTCATGCCCAACGATACGCATTGGAATGGTGGCCTGGTTCGTTGGGGCCTTATGAGGTAGGCTGCGAGGGTTCACTGTGGGTACTTTATTTTCCACCGAGGTTCTTGAACTCGGAGGCCCAGAGCCGTCAGCTCCGTTTTTCACCTTGCAAGTCGGTGCGCCAAAAAAGAAAAATTAACATCGCTTATGAGCATGGAGATGGGCTGCCGATGGACTGGCACCAGGGTGTTTTGGCGTCAGTGGACCACAGCCTTACTTTCAATTACACCCAGCCAAGGCAGCCGCTATCACGACTGGCTCGTGTTGGTCTCATACTTAAGATCTCTCAGGGGGCTCGAGGGGGCTGGGCGGGGTGCGTCTTTGGCGCCTTTGCCATGACACAGGTGTGCTTTGGCCTGCTCGGCTGGTGATGGCGTGACACCTGTGGCGTCACGGTGTTGCACTCACACGGATTGATGTCGTTTGAATGATGAGACGTTTAGTGGGTGCCTTTTGGTGACGGCCGCTAGAATACTTTCAGTTCTAATCTGGCAGAGTACTGCAAACCTTAGGAGGAACTTTCAGATGATCAAGATCGCCAAGAGGGGTGATGAACTGGGGGTTAGTTACCCACCACCAACACCCTTCGGGGATCTAGGAGTCCACAGAATTGCTTTGCTGTCCAGGTCCATGATGAGCAGACGCGGGTGCCGTCGCATCGGGATCGAGACTGATGACCTAGGGTGGACGTCCTTTGCCAGGGACCTTAAATCAGTTGTAGACATTGCATTATTGTAAAGACGTTGGCTGTGTACTTGATGGGAGGGCATGGATCGACCTCGGCAGACTCAGAGATGGCATTGGCCGTACAAAGCGTTGATCCGGAGTGGCTATCACCGGGCGCGATGTGGAGAGCAATGGGCCACTGACAACATCTATGACTATGAGGTCTATAGGTCCTAGGTTCCCGGGAGGAGTACGGCCTGATCAACCTGGACGATGAGGCGGAATCTTCCATGTGATTTTGAACTTCAGAACGAACGAGCACACTGCGCTCTCATTGGCCCAGAATTTATCTTATTAGTCCACGTCAGGATATTGTAATGATCTGTGGTATTATTTACAACTCGCTCCTTTTTATGGGCCTAAATTGAAATAGTATTATTTTTATAGGTGCTGTTTAACTTCAAGTCAACCTCATCATTTACCAAGTTTCTATTTTTAAATATTAGACTATCGCTTTCCACACAACGTTACTCGGTACTGCCTTATTTTGAATGGAAGGTTACGTTCTCACTTGTGCTTAAATAGCACGTATTTCTCCATTTTTTGAGCATCGAAGGATCACCAAACTGAGACACTTTCCAATTTTTATGTGCTTTCCTCTTAAACGATATTCAATCGCTTTTTACCGTATTTTACAGTTATGGAGCTCACCATCACATTGAATTATATGGATGATCACCATCCTTATTAATGATAAGAAATTTATTAGCACAAAATCATGCCAAATGTATTCTCTCCATCTCATTATCTCTTGAGGTGCGGTATTTAAATATATAAATCGCACCAGATCACAAATTTTTAATATATGAATAAAAAACTATTTATACATAGTCCTGTTTCTTTGAGCATTCCATGACCGTTAAAATCAAAATTGAAACAATACACTAGCGCTCACTCACATTAGCACAAAACTGGCAAAATGTATTTTATAATCTAATACCTCTCTTTCAAGTTGCGGTATTTAAATTATATTTAAATCGGCACTGATCACAATAATATTTTAAAAACAGCGTCTTAATTCTTATTACTGTTTCTTTGAGCACGTCATGACCGTTCTCTTTCAAAATTGGAATTATTAATACAGCGGTAACGTCATCCTAAATGTCACTCTTATTCAGTTCAGTTTACCACTTTGAATCTTTCAACATATTTTTCAGACAGAGTCACATCCCTCGTTAATGGTTGAATACAGTCCACACCTGTTATTGACAGATTGATGAGCTTTAGAATTATGGTATATTCTGTAAATAGTGCATAGCTGGAGTATTTTGTACGAAACAACTTGCCGTGTTAGCTAATTAAGTGTAGTGTGCGTGTAGTTAGAAGTATTCAACCAAATCGATGATCCCGCTGGCCCTAATGTATTTATCTACAAATGACCATTTTTCATATGCATCAACATACTGATTCGAAAGGCAGCCAAAAATTGGGGTACTATTTTGGATTTTGGATACTGCAAGGTTAAATCCCCTTTATAGTGTTTTATATGTAATCATATACCTCAAAAACATATGTTTGGATACATTACTTTTGTTTCAAGATTTCGCTAAATTTTTGATCTTTTATAAAATGAAATATTAAAAAAAAAAAGGGCGGCCATTTTGGACGCATCTTGGATTTTGAAGAAGCACCAGGGGATTTTCGGGGATTTTTATCAGGGATTATTACACATATTTCCTGGGAACCTATCTAAAAAAATCAGTTGTTACCAAAACTGTCCAGGGTTAAAATATACTATTGGCCTATATTGGGTTTTTATTGATTGAAATCTTAAAATTAGCCTATTATTTATAATAAGTTGATTCTATAATTAACGACAAAAGTTCTGGTAACCTTGCCCATTCATCAGATATGTCTATTCGAACTTATAATTTTATTAATTAACGATGCTTATCGAGGTTATGTATTTTATGGGACTTTTCCACCTCGTTTTTGTCCTAGTGGTTATGCCAAATGTTAAGATTTGACATATCAAAGTGTTCACGAACCTTTTTAAGCCATAGCTACTCGGGGTTGCGGGAAAGAAATGTTGACGTTAAAATTTGTTAAAACGTTAATTCTTAACGAAAGAAAGTCTTGATCTATATCATACTAGCGTAAATCGCGGGGGGGGGGGGATATCCCCCATATTGTGATGAGGGGTGCGTCAATACAATCACCCCCCCCCCCCATGTGCATGCCGTTCATGTGTTTTTGACCAAAAATAACATCATATTTTACCATAATAGTTTGAAATGGCAAATTTCGCGCGCTTCGCACGCATTTTGTTTTAAATTTACAATTACGTTTAAGGATTTTAGCGTCTAAATGGCCCATTTTATCGCGCTTCGCGCGCACATTTGTTCATTATCTTTTCAGCAAACCCATTGCAGTATAACATTGCATCAACCCCCCCCCCCCCCCCCCCCCCCAATGCAAAAAGAAATTGACGCCACTGATCTCTCTTATAAAGCGCCACTTCGCTGGTTGCGCCATCGGAATTTAGCAAGAATAGCATGTATTAAAAATCTCTACCAAAATAACGTTTAAACCTTGATGTTATCACAGCCTTTCAATTGTGAACCTCTTTCACTCTTCTCTTATGGAGTGTATGTTGTCATTTGTTCTTGTATCCCCCCTCCCCCAATGTTCGCTGTAGCTGCTATTCGATTTTATTTTTCTGGTTGTATCTACGTCGTGATTACATTTATGTCTTTAGTTCCTGCGTTAATTAGTCAACCTATATGTTTTTGGTAGTTTTGGTTGCTTTATCTAAATTAAATTGTGGTATGGGATCCCATTTGCATATCGTGTTCTTATGCGTTACGATTCCTTAGATTAACTTTTTTGTTTTTTACTCTATTATATTAGTAACCCCCCTTGAAGAAGAAACCGTTTCTTTAGATCACCATTTCAGAACCATGACTCTGTAGAACATTTACTGGTGGGAGAGAGGTCCATAATAGACCGTATTCAATATGACGTCAGATCACAGACATGTTGGTGGACAGATTCATACATCATTCCATGATAGTGCTGAAAGATTGCGTGAATAATATCACATGGAATCTGCATTTTGGGGTAACAAGCATATGAAAATTGGCAAAGATGTCAAGTTGAACCTATTGAACATTAGGATATATGACCCAAAATTATTTTTCCAAGATGGCCGCCAAATTCAAAAATGGCCGCCAAAAATGAATGAAATGACTAAATATCACCTTAATAAATATCTAGTACAACTAATTGCCTCTGTTTTAATTAAGAAGGTGAATTTGGTGTGTATTGGACATTTTAAAGCTATGGGCATACAGGTGATTTTGCCAAAAATGGCCGCCCAAATCAAAATGGCGCCATTAAATTCTGTAAAAATGTAAATGTACTATATTAATTGTTTAAATTTCCTTGGGTTTTAATATGTGAAAACACTGGCCTTTTCTAATAACCATTTTCCTTCTTAAGCCCAAATCTATCCAATGTGACCAATAATAATTAAAAATGGCCCCATTGTAATGGAAACTAGGGTCTGCTAATTTGCTTGTGTTTGATACGCCACAACGTAATATTATATTGAACATGATATAACATTACAATCTACTAGCTGCTTAGATATGCTCGCAGGTTCCACGAACAATTTGCAAGATATGACATTCCAAAATCGGCCTGAAAAGCATTTTACAATTCCTCTGCACAAAAAACTTCACAGGAAACTTGAAGCTAATCAACGGGACAGGTGCCAGCACGCATCATGGTGGCATTTTGATGTGCCTCACTCACACCCCTATTCCACGATTGAAGGCCTAACATGATCACATCAGCTGTGCAGCTTTGACCAAAAGTGGCCACACACACTCCCCATTGATGATCTGGCCACTTTAATGAAGCATGTACTAACCAAGAATAATTCTACCTCAGGAAGACAATTACTTGAGGGGGTAATGAGACAGCAATGGGCAGAGGATGGCACACTCGCTGGCCGGCCTTTCATGCCCCGCAGGAAGAGAGCAAGATGGCTGGTGCAGCACCGTGTGGTCACTGGGCTTTGGTGGAGATACATCGACGAGTATTTTCATTAGACCAGGTGATGAGGAGGCCCATATCACACTACTAACACACCAATCCTTCCACCAGACACATTAAAGGGTCAGGCCCGATCGTAAGAGCCTCTCCCCCAAAGGCCCCAGATTTTACCGGAAGTGGTCAACATTTTGGGCTCAGAAGAAAGCTTACTATTTGTCTAATGTACCCTGTTGAAATCTAGTGCCAAAGGATGTTTTGTTGGCAGTTGGCGAAAATGTGCCCCATTTGGTCGACCAAAACTCTGTATTGGGATTACAAAATCGCGTTTTTAGCTCTCGTATAAAACCATTGAAAATATCGGCGAGGAAGAAACCTTACAGGTGGGGTTTGGAGTGAATGGCCAAATCGAAAAAAAAAAATGAAAACTTCATATCCTTAAATCGGCCATCCCCCTTTAATTCACTTATGAATATTTTCACCAACAGGTAACATTTCCTTGATGTCGCCATCAAAGGAAAGCAGAAGGTACCTCTTCACGGATCTATATACCAAGTCTACAGACACTCATTCAGTATGTCTTCATTCCTCCAGTTGCAATCTTCGCCTTCGGCACATATGTTGTAATGATTCTAGATTTCTATACCATTCGCAGAATTTGAAGAAACACAAGTGGCCATGGACACAGCTCCAGCAGGTTCGAAAGCCATTCAGAGATCCCACTCCCTACCAAGGGACTACATACAGATCTTGCATGAGAAACCTAGAAACCAGGATACTTCTACGCCTGAACTCCCCCTTGTGGTTACATAATTTTCACCCCAGTCTTCTTCCCTTGTGCCGGATTGGTAAACACTAACCATCACATTCTCCACTTTGATCGCCTTCGCCGTGCTGTGTTAGGACACTTCCATTCTTGGCCTACAGACGTCCCCGCCAATTCTAATAGTGACCTGATTGTTGAAGGGCTTCAGGTCCCCCACTGGTGATACTTCGTCTCCTACACAGCAGTGGTACTTCAAGTGCACGGTTTCGAGATGGTATCGTCTTGAAAGACCATATACAAAGACGACTCGTTCCCAGTCTGCTACTGGTATACCAACTACAAGACAGAGGCAACATCAATGTAGACTTCTAATGTCATTGATCTTATTCTGGCCAGAGTGTGGGGGGTCCAGCATGTTGGGGAAACTAAGACACCTCTGAAGAGACGCTTCTATGGCAATAGGGTCCACAGTTCTCGACACCACCAATGAAAACACGGGGGTCAGCACTTCAACCAACAATATGACCTTCCGGGATTGGAATATCTTGGAACCACCGACGTGTTCGTTCAGCAGATAAAAAAAAATTGTGGATGAAAACGTCTACTCACATCCAGCCCGACCATGGTCTTACATCCAGGAAGGAGGAAACGACTATGTCCTTATTTCATCTTGATAACCTCATTTTTTCAGCTTCTCTTTTCAGCAGTTCTTTAGGTTATTCTTCTGTACTTGTTACCATGCTTATTTAATTATCCCCATGGCGTGTCTGCTGTGATTTTTTTTCTTCACTATATTTATTATTATTATTTATTTTTGCGTCATTCCTCATGTCATCATATGGCTTTTTGTTATTCTGTTCTTGTTTCATAATTCCCATTCATTTTTTACTTTATCCCTCCACTTTTTTATATTCTATTTCAGGTTTTTCTCATTTCCAGGTCTCTTTGCCCCGTCTCTGATTTATTATATCTTTCCCTCCCTGCGACTCATCAAAACCAGTACTCAACCTAACTCACACAATTGAGGATGTTTTCGAGGAAGGGTTATGGTAACAAGATCTATCAAGCAGCCTACGGACACTGTTATCACTGTGCCTATTTCCGAAGATTAGGGAAATTACCAAGGAAACCGCTTGACATGAAGATTATCCGAGGCTCGGTTGGGCAAACAGATGCTCTTTGTTCAGTAGGAGCAGAAGAGGCGATGGGTAGGCTCTCTCAAGAATGGTCTACCAAAAGGTTAGTGTGTTTGCAACTCTCCGTCAACATCTTACCAACGACCAACCTAGAGTGCAGGAACCTGTCGTTCTATTTATGCAGGACGATCTTGGAATTAGCCCACAAGATGCCGACTTCAAAATTGTTGAAGAGAGCTATCCGAGCTTTGGATGAACTCACTCCTTATATGAAGGAAAAAAACACCTAAGTGCAAACAAATCCATCTAAGACACAGGATGTGTTTTCGTCAGCTTAAAGTTAAGGTCTGGAACACCCCTGGAGCACTGTTTGATAACCCTGGTCTACCTAGGAGTACTTGGACCACGTTCTCTCTTATGAGACCCACATCGAGAAGAAGAAAGAGTAAAGGTCCGTTCACGCTATAACATCTGAACAAACTCACTGGCACAAGATGGGGTGCTTCACCCACATAGTACTTACTATATTCGTCGGCGCACTGGCCGTGTACTCATGTGCAGAGTATTGATTGCATGTGTATGGAAAGATCAAACCCATGCCAAAATAAGCGTGATTCAGCGTTAAATGCCTCCGGCCGGCTTATCACAGGAGCATCCGCCAACAACAAACAACGGAAAAACTTATACATACTAGGCAGGAATATCCACAGACCACTGTCGTAGCGTAGCGTAGCGAGTATGCAAAAGAGCGTATAGTGCCAAGTATCTAATTGTGGCGCACCCTATGGCTGGAGAGATACCTGCTGCTGCCAACAGCCTTCTTAAATCCGAGAGAGTTACTTGTTTCAGCAAAGGTCAAACCTCTTGAAATGAAACAGTTCTTTGCTCTAAGGAGATTCAGATAGTCGCCTTGTGGAAAGAAAGACTTGTCATTCAACCAAGTAACATCTATTGGTATTGAACCGGGTGAGCATCTCCCACCTGAAACGGAATCCTCATGGGCTGAATGGCGATGCCTCAAACAGTTGAGAACGAGAATTGGCGCCCGATCTAAGGTTTCCTTCCAGAAGTGGGGCTACCTGCAAGCAGATCAGGACACTACCTGTGGTTGTAGAAACAGTACATAGACAATGGAACATTTCTGGGTCTGCCCAATGCTTGGAGCAACAATGCACAACAAGACCTTGGCGGAATTCAGTGAAGCACAGGACGTTGTAACCATCCTGGCTGGATCATCTTTTGAGAACCACAGTGTGTGGACACGATAAGAAAAGAAGAAGCTACTCATCATCCGTTGTTCTCTTCAGCTCACCCTTGTCCCTACCGTGATTTCCTGGTTCTTATCACCAAATTTTTGGTTTTCCCACCCTTGGTTTTCATGTTTTGCCAATTTAAAACTCTTTTTAAAAATTGTTTATTTTTCAGCCGGCTCTCCCAAGTCCCTTTGCCCATCACTCATCCGTTCTCCACGTACTTCAAAAAAAAAATGGGGGACGGGAAACACAAACCAAAAAAAAAAATGGGTTGGTTTTTTGGGTTGACAATGTGTTTTTTTTTTCGGTAAAAAACAAGGAGTTCATTTAAACTCAAGTGAAAACATTTTGTGTTTTTCCTGTTTTTTGCAGGGCTTTCTCTCCCATTCCTTAACTTCCTGTTTACTCATAACCCATCCCTTCTCCACGTTGTTTTCTTTTGTAGGTTCGTGTCTTGGTTATGTGTCTGTATATGGGTTTGTCTTATCTGTGGTTTGTCACGTTGCCTTGATAACGATCTGCTAGAATCGAAACCATCAGGCAACACTTAGTATACACTTTGAAGTCATACAAACAGTTGTTTTTGTTAGCATTATCCAAAATAAAGGTACAGCAGATGCGAGTTTTATTCATACACCATGTTTACGAGTTTTTAGAGCATTTTTTACAGTTTTAGTGACTACTATTACTAATTTGTGATTGTCTTGAATCTTATCCAAGAGTTATCCCGGTCACCAAAAGGTTTAATAGTAAAATATAACAATTTCAGGAAAGCAATAGTTATGTGTATGTACAGCTGATCCTTATTTTATTGGTATTTTGAGTGTTTATGGCGGCCATTTGTATTTGACGGCCATCTTGGAAAACTTCACATCCCTCAATTGCGTAGTTGTAAAAGGCAATGAGATAAGCATCATCAAGAACATATAAGGATAAACCATACGTTCTACACCGTTTCTAGAAATTTATATTGCATTTTCTGCCTCTATGCGGCATTTGAATTTGGCGGCCCATTTTGGAAAAATAATTTTGGGTCTCTATCCAAGTGTTCACTGGTCATTCTCACATCTGTGCCAAATTTGGTACTTGTTACCCAACAGGCACGAGTGTTTCACCTAATCTGCAGGTACTATGCTACAATTAAGCTGTCAATCGATACCTGGTTTACGATCGATTGCACAGGTGCATTGACAGGTGAGGTATATTGTAGTCTGGATGTAAGCTCTTGTCCACCAACAGGGTTGGCGATTGGATACGGTCTAATAGAACTTTACAAAAAAAGATTTTTGATCAGTTAGAACCATTCGGGACTTTAAAGCGGCACTGGCCAAATTTTCACAAATATGAAAGTTCTTCAATTTGCTCTAAAATGATAGTCTAGCCCATAGGAAACAACAGAGATTATTTACACATAAAAGAACATACCCCAAAAACACGATAGGGACATTGATAGAGGATAAGACAATCTTCAGGTAATTTGTAGGCCAACTTTAAGTTTTCCATAACTTTAATCAACAAATGGGTTTATTAGTACATGCAGATTTGACTCGTACTCAATGATTTATTAAACACAAAGGTTATAGACGATCAAACAGTGTACATAGCTGGGAAACAGCATACGGCGTGCGTAGATTCTTGTGTTAAACGCCATTTTGTGTATGCCGAATTAACGTCGCCGGCGACGTTAAATATAAAAGCGTTTACCATAAGGAGAATGATGGTTGTAATCATTTCGGGTGAGGGCTTTTGGTATCTATAAAAAGCCTTACAACCATCCATGCAAACATTATCGATTTTGAAAAAAAATGAGGGCCGCACTATTTTTCAAATGTGCCAGTGTCTCTTTAAGTTTAAAAAGGCGAACAAAGGTCTGAAATGGATATTTTAAAAAATCCATTCCATACAATTAAGGTTCTCATTGGAGGACGAACGATTTAGAGAACTTTTTTTTTATTCTTAAGAGTGATCCCAGATGCAACGTGACCCAGTGTGAACGTAATCATAGTCCGGCAGGGTATCGTAGTCCGGGCTTCATAGACGACAGCGTGAAACTAATGTTGCGTGAAGAATTAACCGAATCGATTGCCCGATTGGTCCCCTTGTTCCTCAGGACCGTGATCCTGGAGGCTATTCTCCTTCCACACCGGTTAAAAACTGTACCCCTTGGATGACAAATGTTTGTTCACCTTGAGTTCAAAAGTTGAATCACATTGAGAGTGAACCATCATATACATAATATCTCTCTTAAACCGAAGACTGAAAAATCATCTAGAAGATTGATTGAGGAAAATGTGCCTAACGTGCGTTTGATTGCAAATTCCATGGAATTTGGTTTGATTTTCAATGTTTAAGCTGATTTCTCAATCTTATTGGACTTTTCTCTCACCTCAATGCTTTCCATTTAAGAGATACCATACTATCTCTGATAAGGTAACTATCAAAAGCTTTGGCAAAGTCTAGCTCAATGGCACGATTGGATTCCGGGTTGGCCAAATGAGAACAATAGTAAAAAACTTTTGTTCACATGTTCTTCGTGCCTAAACATACTATCATCTTTGAAGATGTTATTTAACATGACTATCTAGTTATAATTTAGTATATGACATTTTCAAGGATCTATAGCACACTGATGCAGTCATGCAGCAATATCAACCCGGAGCAAAGTCTAAAACAAGAATGATTGCCATGTCTTGGTCTGATGCCTGCAAACTGATTACTGTCTATTTCAATTTTTTTTTTTTTTAACACACCAAGAGTATTGGAAAAGAAGTTTCATTGTACCCCCGATATACCACTCTGTAAAATATTCTGAAATTCTACAAAACCCTATGACCCTAACGCAAAATTTACAAGTAGAACTTTCAAAGGTTACATATGTAGCTACTTGCCCTTATTTTCCGATTGATATTTCCTTATCAATGTTATGTTACGGACCTTTTTCAGCAAACTCCCGTGGACGTGAGTGGTGGGTGGGGCAATTATTTTGGAAATTCAGATTATGAAATTGCCTCAATTTTGATGAATGGTATCGAGCACTTTACTAGGAAAACGTCACAAAACCATGCGCGAACGCGGGATTTCAAGATACCGGAAGTGAAGCTATTAGAAACGTAACACAATGCAAAGCACGCGTAGTTGACGCTACAAAATTCTATAAATTGATTATTTTCTAAGACGATCGACTACAAGTTGTGAAAACATAAATGTTATGTTTGGGCTATTGGCACAAGCGAAACCATGACACGCAGGGACCACGTTTTTATTCTGCGTGAATTGTTGGAGAGAAAAATATTATTAATTGTGTACCCACTGTACAGCCGAAAAATACACCGAAAAAAACGCAAATTTTTCATCATGCACATTGAGCTGAAAAATAGCCACATCTCTGCCATTTTTGATATTCTAGGATTAAAAATGGTTACGTGCAATGTTATAATGTACTTTTAGCAAAAGC
>JAMKCH010065961.1:0-13220 GCA_023653785.1 Ophioderma brevispina
ATTTCCTGAGGAGGGCATCCTCAACTTTCAAACAAATCACGTTTTTTGCATGTACATAATGCTTGTCCGTATACAAATCACTCTGTGGAATAGCTAGACTCAAATTGAAGTCCTTTATATAGAAAATCACAACTTTGTTATAAAATCGCTGGATCCGGAATTTTGTTTTACATAATAGTATCCTATGGCACTTTTATACTACACATAAATGTTTACTGCATCAAAAACGAAAGATCTGATTCATCTCAAACTTTGGAATTGCACATTTTAGGTGACTATCTTTAGTTCTAGTTGACCTTTTTTTAATTAATACACGAAAAAGTTATATTTCAACATCTTTGAGTCAGCCTTTAAAGATGGATGAGCTGATCATGGTCCAATTTGCTCTCAATGGAGCTGGAGCCTACTTTGATTAACTCCTTAAATGTGCTGCAAGAGATTTCACTTCTCAGGCCCTGGTTTTGCATTGATGCAAAGCTTTTCCTAAAAAAGCCCATCTGAAAGGATTAAGCTGAGAATTATTTCTTTGGTACAAGAATTTTGAATTTTCAGCCAGTGTTTTATAATCAAATCAAAATTACCTTTTGTTGTCACTTTTAAGACAATTCTGTAGCCAAATGCATCTATTGAGTGCATCCAATCTCTATGCAGTTAGTTGGCAGGTCACCCAAGTACTATTGTTCACAGCGAAAATTGTTGGACAGGGTCATTTTACATGGGCTTTCACAAATACAATAGAGGTTGTGCCTGTGTCGTCATCAACCGTAATGCTGAACTTTGTTCAACAGGATCAAATCAGAAACCGCTGTTATTGCACCATGTTATTGGTATACAAAAACAAGATTATTCCAAAGGTTGCACACAACATTAAATTGAATGGACTGCATTATGGTATATGACACCTTTTCGATTCTTTTGTTCCTAGCCAATCGATTAAAACAGGAACAACCTCTATAGGTAAACAATGTTGTTATTGTCCACATTCCCTGCACACGTCTTCAGTTCAAATTGATGAAAATCAGGCCCATGTTATAGCATATGAGAATTCAATTCTGTGACACCAGTAAATGTGAGGTTATACATTTTCCAAGGGTTCGCTTTCTTAAAACAGATAGAGTAATACGTACACAGACTTTTTTGTAGCACACAATTCAATTAATGATTTTGGGATGCTTTAAAATTTGTTGGGATTTCTATAACTTCAGAGACCACGCTTTTTCAAAACTTAAAATTCATCGCTTTTAATTGGTGGTTTTCAAACACCCTTTCACGTCATATTAGACCAACTTAGATATGTAGTTGACATTCCACAACCATAATACATTATTTTATAATGAATTCAGGTATTTTGGACTTCAAATCGGGACATTTTCCAGAGTGTTTTCGGCCAGCTGTTGAGGTCACAGCGATTTTATTGCCTTCTCGAATACAAGAAAATAACGCATGTTGGCGTGACCTCCTGATTGATGTACGAAATCACTTCATATGACACATTAGATGCCTTAAAATGATCTCATTGCACACCCCCGGGCACTACCTGCCTACCTATCAGCATCTAAGCACTATTTTGATTGGTCACATGTAATAAACAAACCAGAGATACTGTAAGAATGGTGGTATGGTTTACACAGAGATATAGAAGCACTATTTTGATTGGTTACTCAGAGGGCTATCACATGTTGTGTCCTGTAATGAGCCAATCAGACAGATTGTATTATGGGGGTTAAAATCCCTTTGAAGCCATTTCGAGTGAATCAATAATTAAGTTTGGTGCAAAGTTTGTTAATTCACAGTGCAAAGTATTTTTAATTCACAGAACTTGAACAGCATATGGAACATGTATTATACGGCATATTTGAATACTGAAAATAGATATGGACAAGTAGGAAAAAGATCATCAGGTAATACTTGATCACATAATAAAATTGGTATTAATAACATACAATGATGTATCCGAAAGTAACAAGAGACGAGTTCTAGTGTTTCTCCTGAACTACATCATGTGTTAATAAGGTATCAGGCAATCTGTGATAAACTACAAGCACTCTTTTTGCAAAACTTATAGAGTCTGAAGAAGTAAATACTCTATAAAATGGACTTTATCCCATCTTATTTGGATGTCCCAGTCCAGAGACAGCTAATTAAAGGCTGACTCAGAGATTTTGAAATATAATTTTAGATAGTATAGTAACCTAAAATGCTCATTTCCAAAGTTAGAGATGAATCAGTTTTTCCATTTTCATGCAGTAAGCATTTTTGCACAGTATAACTGTCCCATAGGATACAGTGTATAACAAAAATTCTGGATCCGGAATTTTATAACAAAGCTGCGATTTATTATATGAAGGTCTTCCATTTGAGCTTAGTTATTTCACACAGTGTTTAGTATGTGGACAAGCATCATGTATATGCAAAAAACATAATTTGTTTGAAAAATGAGTGCGCCCTCATCAGGAAATCTGAGTCAGCTTTTAAATGATAGGGTTTGAATTCCAGGTTTCCTAAACAGATTTTCACAGCTGACAAGATAAGATAAGGACTGAGTATTCTGAAAACCTATTTTTGTGATGAAAACATTATTTTCGACTTCATGTGGAGTAGGCATGTAGGTTAAGATTGTAAAGGTGCCAAAAAATGGAAATTTCAACCTGCTGAGCATTGCCTTCTTTTAAGCTCTTTTTTTATAAAGCATATCTAATTCACTATCACATATTTATTTCAATAACCAATTGAAATGCAGCTTTTAAATATTTTAGCTTTTGCCCTCTTCAGCCCCACCACCCTTCTTACCTTGTTGCTGATTGGCTAAATAAATCACACAAGTTCCATTGGGACCAATTTCACAGGGCCAGTACTCATATGGGGTTATTTCTTATTTTCACCCCTGAGCACTCTGCCTTTCATACAGCAATTTCTGATTGGCTAATTATTATATTCATTTCAATAACCAGTTAAAATACAACAGCTTCCATAGTTAATCTCTAGCCCTCTTCAGCCTACCCCCATTCCTCCTGCCGGGGGGCGGCCAATGATAAGCGATCGTTTTTTTGCCGTTCCCATAGGGTTAGCACGTAATCACTAAAACTGACAATATTCTAAAGTCGAAAATATGTTTGTATCAGTATTTTTCCAGCTCCAAATCCGTTGAGTGAAGAATCAACGCCAAGTCCTAAGTTTTTTTGTATGAATTACGGTACAAACGGGATCCCTTTTGAACGAGCTATCGCTTGACCTCCATGTTCAATCGCAGGGTATACCGTTATTTATAGCTGCGGACAATGTACCCGGCCCGGTAACCAGGTCGCCCCCAGGGTAACCCATGCACCACCGTGGAATGATTCGTTGACCTGCAATGTAGCAATCCTCTCATGTGCGGTCTTTAAAAACGTTTTGCAGCACAATTATGCACCACCGTCTAAAGCAAGGCAATTTAAACGGTTGCGGCTCCGTACGGGAATTCCCCCTCGCCACTCCTGATCTATATTATAAACGCGCACAGTGACTCACTTCTCGGTCACTGTTCGGCCTCGTCCAAATGACTCGTGCGGCAGTTTTTGCGCTATGAATGAAGCTTGGCCGCCACCGACGCCTGATTCCTGCCATGTAATTGCTGATAGGCTAGAGGAGTTGTGTTTAGAGACTAGTGAAAAAAGTTTGTGACTCGGCCTGACCTCTAGTAAGGTTGAACTTTATCTTGTCATCTTTGGTCACCTTAAAGGTCAAACGCTAGTTATAGTCCGCTAGTGTAGCCTGTGAAGCTATTAGACCGGGGGGTGGGACTACTAACTCTGCATTCCATTCAGCCAGAAGAATTCATAGGTTGACCACAGATTTTTGCGAGCTACTGAAGCATGAAAGACAACGATGAGTTTCGATCCTCTGAAAAACTGTGGCTTCTAGTCCAAATATTCGCATGGGGTTGGGTTAAAATAAGTACTTTAAATGCATTGAAAATAAGGCTTAAATTACGAAAAAATTAAAAATATTAAAAAATTTTTTAATCTTTAAAATAATTTCTAACACAAATAGGGCCCAGGAAGTTCCAGTTTTCTACTATTTTTAGCCCCCTGGCTTGAAAAGCAGAAGGGGGATTATCACAGTCATGCGGTCTCGGGCGGCGGCGGCGGCTGTCGCACACAATCTGTGCGGGCGATAACATAAGACCCATAAGAGGTTATGTGATTTTAACTTGGTGGGGTGGGCCGGACTGCCATGCTCCCTTCACTGATTAGATTAAGGGCGTGGCATATGCTAATTAGTACCTGAGTTTGCATAATTATGAGTTAATGTTGGGGTATTTTTACCCAAAAAGCTTTGAACACTATCTGAAGACTCCATAAGGCCGATTGATGAAACTGGTGGAGGGTGGGGGAATCATGTAGCTCTCTCCTGCTAGTAGGTTTGTGGCCATGATATGCTTAATTCAAATTAGCTACTTTGCATATTTATGGGCTCAATTTGTTGTATTTTCCACACCAAAAAACTTGTGAACAAACTATCTGAAGATCCATAACTCCGATTTTGATGAAACGTGGTGGAGGGGTGCGGGACTCATGTGTACTCTCGCCGCTGATTAGGTTAAGGGGGGTTGTGTCCTGTTTTAGGGGGGTTGTCCGGTTTAAGGGGGTTGTCAGCTTTACGCGGGGGTTGTTGGGTTTAAGCGGGATTTTGTTGTGGTTTAAGGTGGGTGTCTGTGGTTTAAAGTGGTTGTCCTGGTTTTATGGGGGTTGTCTGGACTTATGGGGGATTGTTGGGTTTACGGTGGTGTCCAGTTTAAAGGGGTTGTCCGGGGTTAAGGGGGGTTTTCTGGGCTTAAGGGGCTTGTTATGGTTTAAGGTGGGTTGCCAAGTTTAAGGGGGTTGCACAAGTTTAATAGTGGGTTGTCCTGTTTTAGGGGTTGTTCCAGCTTTTCAGGGGGTTGGTTGGGTTTATAGAGGATTTTGGGTTTAGGTGGGGTTGTCTGGGTTTAAGGGGGTTTGTCCGGGTTAAGGGGTTGTCTGGGCCTAAGGGGGCTTGTTGTGGTTTAAGTGGGTTGCACAAGTTTAAGGGGGTTGTCCAGTTTAAGGGTGGTTGTTGGGGTTTAAGGGGATTTGTTTGTGTTTAAGGGGGTTTTTTGGGTTTAAGGGGTTTGGGTCACATAATCCGCATATGCATGTCGCAGGCGTGCACACATGCACGCGCATGCGCGTATGTGCGTACATTCGCGTATGCAATTGCACGGGACGTGCAGCACATTCGTTTTGTCCTGGTTTTAAGGGGGTTGTCCTGTGCTCAGTGGGATTGTTGGGGTTTAAGTTGGGTTGTCCGGGTTTAAAAGGGTTGTCCGGGTTTTAAGGTGTTTGTCCTGGGCTAAGGGTGGCTTGTTGTGGTTTAGGTGGGTTCACGGTTTAAAGGGGGTTGCCCAGTTTAAACTTGGGGGTTGTTTGGGTTTAATAGGGATTATTTTTGATTTTAAGTTGGGGTATTTGCAGCTGATATTTAAAAATTTGTACACCGTCTCCCCGCCCTGGATTTAACGGTTCGAGAACCGGACGTGTATTTTTTTCACTTTTAATTGTAACCCCTCACTTTGTTTCCCTTTTCCACAAACACTTTTCCGCCAGAGGGTGCCACACCATATCATTTCGTAGTGTGGATATCCAAACACATTTCCATTGTGACCACCAAATGACAAGACACAGTTTGTATAAGTCTGATAGAGGACAAATAAGACTTATGCCATACCTTTGAAATAAAATGTCCAAATAACAAACACAATTTTCTATCAAGGGTATAACCTTTAGAACACTTTATCATCTTGTGATAAATTTTTTTTAAATATAACGTTTGTCTCATAAAAAAGGTTCTTTGAGTACTACACTTTTTAACAGATGGTGTATGTCATAGGCAAATCCCTTCTCCTCTATCAAGATTTTCAAAAACCGAAACTGGAGGTGGTATGAACCTGCTAGTGTGCCCTAGAAACACTCACAGGGTTTTATGGCAAAACGACCCAATCTGCCATAGCTCCAGGTTGTTAGATTTAGCAGGTGTAACACTTAGTACGAACACAACTGACAATGGCAGCACTTGTTCATATGGTGCCTTCTTGCAGTAACCCTATTTTTGATCTGAAAATCCAGGTTTTGTGAAACCAGTGCCTGTTAGAGGGAGAAGTTACGACCTGTGGCATGTGGGATTCTCAGCAGCGCTGCGCTTATACAACCCCCATTTGTGTTGAAATGTAGATGACACTAGTTCTATGCACTAAATGCTCTGGGGTGGTAATTATTTGGATTGCGAGCTCTGTCAACAAAACAGTGTAGTCGTGTTAAATGCTAGAGAAAGCAGCAGTGGTGCGGTATCTCCAAGACAGGTATGGTGAAGAAATGTTGATAGTTGTGTGTTAAAAAGGACTTGGTTGATTCAGGTGAAAGTTGGTTGCCGTGCTGATGATGGTTTTATGTAATAGAAGGTGACTTAAGGGTTCTTTGAAAATCTACAGAATAAAACCAAAGTAATGTAAGAAGGAGAAATTTTTGACACCTTCGGGTTATGTATTTCACTATAGTATATCTGTGCAAAATTTAGAAATTGTATTGCCAGCAGTGCTGGGGGGGCATGGGAAGAAATTGCCCATCCCAATTTTTTCTTCCTCCCCCCACCACAGTTTACTCCTCGACCAGAAGAAAAAAATGACAGATTTCTGTGACAACAACAGCACATTTGGGGGCCAAAAGTCACCAAATTTTGACAAAAAAATCAGCGATTGTAGGGCACAAAACTGGCTTCTTAAAAATCTGCAATATGGGTTGTTTTACAAACAATTAACTTACCCGCCAAAAAAAAGGTTGTTAATTTTCCCCTCCCAGAAAAAAAAGTTTGGCACTGCCTCTTTTGGGCCCACTAACATGTTGTGGAGGGCCATATATGAAATGCAGATGGATGCGGTGGATCTTCGTCTTCTGATCATGAAAAACACTGTGGTTCTCCAAATATGATCCAGCCAGAGATGGGTTCTCTACAACATCTGGCCTGCTTCATGAATTCCCGCAAGGTCCTTGTTGTGCATTGTTGCCTCCAGCAATGGGCAGACCACGAGAGGTTTCCATTGTCTATGTGCGTGCTGTTCCACAACCACAGGTAGTTATCCTGATCTGCTTCCAGATAGCCCCACTTTCTGCGAGGAAACCTTAGATAGGCCAGTTCTGGTTCTCATCTGTTGAGGCATCGCATTCAGGCCATGGGGAGTCAGTTCCAGGTGGGGAGTGTCCCAGGTGCAATGCGCCTGGATGATGCCTGGCCTGCCCCGGTATGGGTCGGGTTGTCTCACGGGGCGGAAGAAAAGAAAGTTAATTATCCACTTAGTACTGACTAAACCCGAATAGTCAATGAACTTCAACCGTGCGTGGTTGATAGAAAACATGGACGATGACATGTACTGTATACTTTTGGACAATCATGAATATTAATGGTCATTTGAATATTTTCAATAAAAATTTGAATAAACCACAGGTGTGTAACCATTTTAAATTAACACCATGTAGTTCTGTTTCTCTTTAAAAATGTATTACTTTTACAAGCTCTCCCTCTTTGCAGATTGGCTATAGAGGGCGCTATAATATGCAAACATGCCACCTTGGTATGCGATATTACAAGATCCCACACCAAAATTTCCTGGGTTGAAAGGGTAGGATAACAGCTCATCAGCTAAGTATGTACTTTAATTAAAGAAGTTCAACTTAAAACTACAGAAAGCCATTTAGAAAAATGCAAAGAAGAGTTCGCTAAACTTTAGAATATGATACCCGTACCAAAGTATTAAGTTGTGTGTTGTAGGGAATAGGTCATTCTTTAAATGTTATTGACATATAGACAGTGGTAGGGTATTGCTAAGGAAATCCCAAATTACTTGTGGACTCTTGGTATTTTATGTTTAAATCGTTGAAACTGTTGAATTCTTGCCCAAAATGTTCCAAAACGTTAAAGACACTATCAGTGATTTGAAAAATATTTGAATTTGCAGGGAATGCTTTTCTAAGTCGAAGGCCTAAGTCTGCTAGGAATTCTCAATAAGTTACTTTTTCCAGCTTGTTAGAAATTGAAAGAATAAGGAACGAAACTGGCAAGTGTTGTTTCCAAGATACGATTCTCCATCAATTACGTATTGTAGTCGTGTCCTTGCGGACAGTAATGACTCAATCTCCGATTCTGTCCTATTAGGCTGCTTATGGTTATCATTTGCAGGGTATGTGAGGACTCACCTGTATTGTACATATAGGCAAAACACTGATTTTTGATGATTTTCGGTTTGCTTGATTTAGCAAATCACTGATAGTGTCTTTAACACCATGAAAAATAAACATTGTCTAGATATACCTCTATTAGTGCTAGTAGAAGCTAGCTAGGATAGCATAAGCATGTGCAACTTCTGGACAAAAGCATGAAAACTTGGCACAGCACTTCCTGGGGTGCACAAAGAAAATTTAGAAGGGGTGCCAAAAATCGGACATCATTAATGATGTATATGCCCCGCCCCCTTTTTTTGCATATTGCTTAATTATCTGTTCAAAATGGAATTCCTCAGAAACCTATCTGGTGGATATCAAATTAAAGCTGGAACCATAAAGATGGTTTTAAAGATACTTTTGTGGTTATCTTAGCATTTGGGTCTCATTACACTTATAGGTCAGTAAAGGGTCATTTGGATGGATTCATTTGATATTAAATGTTAACCAATGGTATCAATTCACACATCGGCGTGCATACCAATAAAGGGCAGTTCGTAATTATGTCAAACAAAAATAAACGTGATTTTGTTTCATATCAATGTAAATACTATGTAGTTTCAGAAACAAATAGGCATATTCATTTCACAAAATTAGATTTTGTTTGGTGGATATTAAAAAAGTGACATGCGTTGCCCGACATTCCCAAAATGGCAGTTCTCAAGCACCTGTAAATGTATACTTTTTGATGTTATTTAAAACAGAGATTGCAAATTTGAAAGTTGGTAATAAACTTCTTTGATTTTGTCTTTTAGACATATGGTTCATATTAAGAAATGATGACATTTCGTTCATTGAGGATGTACAAAGTGAAACATTTCTTGCAAACGTAGTCCACAACGGTTATCATTGAGAAAACAATTTAAGCCTAAAGATGACAGCTTTGATTTTTTCTTTTTTTTTTTTTCTTCAGCTAATCGCCCTAATGCCGTCGGATCTGTTAAAAAAAAACTAATAAAGTTTTGCAAAAGGAGAATGTTACTAAAACATGAGTAACTCAAAAAGTACAATTTTGTATGTACGTCCACAAAGGGGGGGGGCGGTGGTTGTTTGGTGTTTTATGCCTTTTCATGAAAACAAGAATGTGATTGGAATTTAAAATTTCTGGTTCTAATTCTTCTGTCAGACCAGTTACTTCAAATACAATTGCCCCAAATTCCAAAACTATGAATAATTTAGAAGTTCTGGGTCTTCAAGTCACTGGTACCTTTCCATGACGAGAACAAAGTCCAGAGCCAAAAACAATCCTGTGGCGAGTGGCGAGCCAATTGCAGTTCACTAAGCAATAGAGGTTAATTTCCTGCAGCCATATACTTCAGCAGTTCTCTACAATACCTTGGATATTTCAGGTGGCCAAGGTATACAATATCTTCAGGACGTTGTGAACATCCGGAGTAGTAGCTAGCAGTTCAACCAGGGCCTCTAAGAGCGGAGGTTTTTGATGGGCATGCGGGAGAAACTTATATAGCTTTTTGATCACCCGTCGAATGTCGTCAAAATTGGCCCTCTGATATTTCACGGAAACCATGTTATGCATGGAATTGAAATCCATATGGTTCCTGGCAAAGCATCAGGGTGCTACGTGCTCTCCCCAGCACTCTGTGTATAGCAATGAAAGTCTTGGTGATAGCACGAGCAGTGCACTATAATACTCACATCAGCACACCTTGAAATCAAGAAATGATATCACAGCATTGGAAGGTCTGGGTATATGTGTCACATGTTCAAGATGCTGTGCCTTATGCCTGAAAGTCTGTAAAATACGGTATCATTACATCCTACAAAAAAAGCACCCAATACTCTGTCTTTCAATTGTATTTCCGATGACAAGAAGGGCTGTAGCACTTACCACCGTCGGTGGTGTGAAATAATTTTTAAACGCCTTGACCAAGGTACATCATGTTAACAGTCTCTAAATTCTAGAAAAAGGATCCATCAAAAAGTAGTGTGAGCTGACCAAAGCATTCAAGATCAAGCTGTGCCCATAGAGAAATACTGAGATTGATGGTTGCGCCAGGTCATTGTCATGTGCCAGCTTTCAGAACTGAATTAGAAGTTTCAAAAACGGCAATACCTGTTTCTTACAAGACATGTTGTACAACAAGACTCCACCCAGAATGTTGCCAATCATGTTCCACAGCAACCAGAGCCATCAGTCTACCCTGTGGCCGGAGGCCCAAGCAGGGTGTTTGTGTACTGCTGTGACAGTCACCAAGGAAACTCTAAAATGACTTTTCATTTTGTTTTTATTTGTCAGTTGTCTTTTCTTTTAAAAAAGAAAAGCAGTTGTGTTCGTATGCTGTGCACGTCACCAAGGAAACGCTCAAAAATTGCTCTTTCATTGTTTTTAGTTTGTTCAGTTTTGATTCTTTCTTTAAGAGATTTCGTTTAATTATTGCAAGAGTCTGGACGTGGATTTTCTACAGTTTGGACATAGGCAAGAAATGCTGTGCTTCAAGTATTATCCTGTTTTAATGGCCTGTTTCTGTCTGTGAACTAGTTGTTGCGGTTTTACCTCTGTAGAGTTTCGATTTTAAATAAAGTGTCAGGTCAAAATGGTATTTGGGCTCAATTGTTACAAGATCCATTCCAGAAATCCTACCAATATCTGGGTAACTTTTAGAACTCTCTGACACCATCTCATTTTTATCCTACGTTATTGTGTTCATTAATTCAAATTTTTTAGATAAATTTGAACAAATAAGGAAAGCCTTTTGGACAGAAACAACGTCAGTGGGATATGACTTTTCTTTTGTTTGACAATCATTTGTGAACGTCTTTTTTGTATTATTACTTTATTTATTTTTACTTGATATAATTCTATTATTTCTATTTGATTGCATTACATTACCCGAACGCCCATCTGTATCAATAGTTTTGATCTTGGAACTCAAAGTATAATTTTAACAGTTATTATAATTTTTTTTTTTTAAATTATTTATCTTTAATATTTATTTATCAGTTTAAATTGGTTTTATTTTATTTATTATTGTTGTTTTTTTAAATTGTTCTTTTGAAAATATTTTATTATTTGCCATGCGCCATTTCACATGATTTTGAAGACAATTTTTAAGCTATTTCCCAAGTCCCTTGTCCCCACTGACGGACTACTGGAAAATCGGCAACCATCAACATGGTACAAACATTAACCATTGTATTGACCTATTGTTATAAATCGCTGCAAGATTAAAGAATAGAAATAAACAAAGCGACTCTGTGGAATATGTAGGAATAAGGGGTAAAAGTTTTGTTCGGGTAAAAATTGTATTGTGTCGAATAATTAAGGTATGTTCGACAGTATCTGTGATCTAAGTTTTACAATCATTGCACATAAAGTTCAGTCATTCTGGGGAAATTTGTCAATTGCTCCCCAACTGGTTTTAAAATTTGTTCATTTGTCACAATCGATACTAAATTGTATATAGATTCTTAGTTTGGACAGTGCACATATAGAATTAGAGTTTATAGTTAGTGACCTCACATAGCCCCAGTCAAATTTTGAATGTAATTATGCAAACAAAAGATCATATATGGTGCACCAGTTTATTTTGGGCTCATACTACCAGTAGACCACTAATATTATAACAAAAGGGGTTAAATCTAAAATTTTACCCCATTGTGA
Organism: Ophioderma brevispina; assembly: GCA_023653785.1. Taxonomy (NCBI): domain Eukaryota; kingdom Metazoa; phylum Echinodermata; class Ophiuroidea; order Amphilepidida; family Ophiodermatidae; genus Ophioderma; species Ophioderma brevispina. Next base: position 11,890 of record JAMKCH010065961.1, read on the forward strand.
CCTTGACCGTAATCCTTGAAAGACGATGAACATACTTTTCGTCTTCATTTTCGGACCATTTCCCATTTCAATACTTGACGGGGTATAAACCTGCCCCCAGACATATTCTTCTACTTTGATTTTGGTTTACTTTTGTTACTTTTTCTTAAGGTTTCCAAAATACAATTCTGGAGAAATAGATATGGTCAATATATTAGTCATAGGTTGTCTTAATTGACTGCCTATCATAACCTGAAAATCATTGCAAGTGAATATTAATTGTATAATTTAAAAGGCAAATTTATACATGAACTCCAGCGTTACGAGTTACTGCTGTGGCCATACTAATAATGACAAGGCGGGCGTGGTTTAGGACATATTATGCAGTAAAGTAGTTGTGGGCTTCTCACATGCAATTTTCTCAAAAATTAACCATAGGAGTGACCAAGGGATATAACATTGATTTGACACTGTGACACCAAGGCCTAACTACCGGTTATCAGCCACAATAATGGCCAAGTGGTATCGTATGACCTTTATGACCCCAACTGAACTCTGCGTACCAAATATGCAAAATTTAAGATCATTATTCACATCTACAGTTCAAGCTTTAATTTTTGGGATACCAAAAGAGCTTGATGTCTGATTATTATACATGACTGATTTTTAACATTACTACGAATTATGTATAAAAAAGGGGCGGGGCCTATGAAGCCATTATTGTGGTCGAATTTTTGGGCACCCTTTGAAATGGCTTTACATACCCCAAGGAAGGTTTGTGCCAGTTTCATGCTTTTGTCCAGAAAGTGCACGTTCTTGGTGAAAATTAGGAATTATCTACTTCACTATAGACAATGATATTAATGGAAACAAACATTGGTGCAGTCTCATCATTGTTGGCATGCTCACATTTAATATCATGATGATTTAGGATGTGCTGGAGATAGATATGGTAGTAAAACTTCAGTGCAGGATTTACATGGAATTGGTGGGAAATAGATGTGATGATGCAAGATGATTGTGGGGTGTTTGTAGTAATGTTGATGGATTGGTGCTGGTAGGATGGTGTGGTGGGAGTGGTGATGATGATGATGATAATGGTGATGGTGGGTGGTGATGTGATGATGATGTGGTGATGGTGGTGGTAGTGGTGTGGTGGTGATGGTGGTGGTGGTGGAGGTGGAGGTGGAGGTTTGTGGAGCTGGTTGTGGTGATGATGATGTTTATGCATTGTGAGGGTATAATCATAGAGGGTACAAATATACAAATGTAGGACTATGTTATAGTCAACTATATATGTATTATCCAGCTAACATTGTGTAGCCACCGAAATAGTTTGCATGCACCTGTTC
>JAMKCH010065962.1:0-14895 GCA_023653785.1 Ophioderma brevispina
TATGCCGTCCAGCACCATACATGTTTTGTGGCAAGAGTCAATACATTCCAGACTACAAATAATTAACCCTAACCCTGACTTCGGTTCCCGGGGAACTGAAGGAGTGGGGGAAGGGGGAACACGAAAATCGCAAATTCGGGTGGGAATCGAACTCAGGGCCCTTCGGGCCCCAGCCGCATGACCCGGGATAATCCAAGCACTCTAGCTTACGGCGGTGTCGCTGGCCCGTCCAGCGATTTCGTGCCCATATTAATCTGGTTTGATGACGTTCATCGGACTTTCTGGAGCTTAGTGCAATTTTTCTCAATTACACAGTGAGCTTTTGGGGAGACTTTTGTGTGTTTAGGGTAGTATATGGAGTGCTTAAATTAGTCTGTCAATCGATCCATGTTGCTATTGCACAGGGATCATTGCGTGAATATATTGTAGTACTGGAATGCGTTATCTTGTCCACCAACAGGGCTGCTATTGAATACGGTCTATTGCTATTGAAGCTCCCCGACCGACTCCTGTGCGAATCCGGTTTTAAAGTGACCCTTTCCTTGCGTGGGAGATTGCTGCCATTTGGTAGTTCGGTCTTAGATGTAACAAAGCGTTTACTGGTCCCTTGGAGTTAGCCTACACTCTAAATGAAAATGGCCTCTGACGTTAAGAAAATGAACACACTTGGATAACAAATTGAACACATATTTACTACCTACACATGTGTTCAAAATGGTGAACAGTGGACAGAACACAAGGTGTTTTCTTGTGGGGAACATCATTTGCAAATTTTTTGTGTCTAAAATCACACCTGACACGTTCTGAAGTTAACACAGTTTGGTGGTCAAATGTAACAGTTTTTTTTGTAACACAGGAGTGTTTACATAAAGTGGGTTAACTATTTAGAACATGTAGTGTAAAACATGTTATTTAAATGTGCACATGTAGTGTGAAGAGTGAGAACATGTGGTGTTCCATATAGGAAGCTCAATGTTCAACAATTGAATATGTAATTTACAAATGATAACATAAAGAAGTGTTCAAATTTGGGTGTTCCAAAATATATTTCTTACAAGTGTTAAAATAGCCAATTTGGAAATGTAATGTTCTAAATTAAACATGAACAGAACTATGTGTTTACTTACTCTGGATGATTTTCACGATGACAGAATTGTATTTTCACAGTGTCAAAATGTCAATCAAAGAACAACAAATGCAAAGAAATAATTTAAACGGTTGAATCAAAAAAATATTTTTAGCAAATTCCTTGGGCAAGAAGTTTTACAATAACAATGGACGAACAATTGCAATTCAATGTACTCAGCAAGTAATATAAACCCAATCCCAAATGCAATTAAATATACTCACAGTGATATAAACCAATTCAAAATTGCAAATTCATTACCCCTAGCTATCCACACATTACAATAAAGGAATAAAAATGGAATAAAATTACAGTTCGCCGCCATAGACACTTTTCCGTGTAAGTTTTCACTCCAGCTACGGTATTGAGCATGTCGAAATCAACAGCCCCGATTCGACAAGAATACAAAGAACATTGTCAATTAATATTGTTTGCCCCTAAATTAAAACAAAATAAAAATGTTCTTTCCCTTATATTATATACCAATAAACTCCTCTGCGAAACACCAGTCCTAAACGAGCCAGCTGGTGAATTTTAAGAATTGATTTGAATGGATATTTTCTTCCAGCTGCTGCCATCGTATTCCTCTCCGCCCAAGTAGAAAAAGAATTTGGCCGTAATTTGATCACGTGATTTCTCGAGAAAAAATACCCGGATGACAAACGCAAGGCACATTAATTCAAAGAATTGAACACCGTACATAAAATCCGTAAAATGCATTCAGAACACTTGGTTGTTCAAAAAGTAATGTTCACGATTGGAACCTTTTCTCATCCTTTTGATATTTTTATTTGTCGAGCTTTAAATCGACATTCTGTTCGCAGGGTATAGGGCCTAGGCCTACCGTAGCTAGTCGGCCTAAGGGAGCCAGGGCCCCGACTGACATGGGTTGCCAGCAAGAAAACAACGGGGTTCATTGACGGTCTTCATAAACGTGGCTCATCTACCCCAAATATTTAGGCCCGTGTATGCCGCCTCTAACCTTTCCTCAAAACTGTGAATTAGAACTATCGACACTTATTTATTGTCGCGACACGACGGTGTCATTCACTGCACGTAAAGGTCATCTGTTTGAACAATGATGTAAAAAGAGTCAGCACATTTAATGCGATGATCAGCACGGACCACATTTGAACACCTGGCTTAAACAGTGAACCGTCTGTAAAAATGGTGTTCAATGCCTAAACATCACCGTCAGGCCCTGCTTTAAATTGAACACAAAATTACGCGTAATGTCTAGAAACGCCGTCAATCAGTTAGGGTAGGGCAGTATTCCAGTCTGTAAGATGTTGACTGGGAAGCTGGAGAGCTTAGCAGCGTGTCGAGAAACGGTTGGCGAGAGCGCAGTCACTGTCTGCCGAGTTGGTGTGAGTCTCGGGACTAGTGTTATGCAGCAGGTGATTGTTTCCAGCAGGGCCTTATTCACGAGTTTGTGCGTGTGGGGTGTTCTCTCCGAGTACTGCAGGTGCAATTGCTGAAAGCACTGTTAGGCAAAATGAGGAGTAGACGGAATGGCGGCAGCCAGTGATGTCTCTAGTCTCGTTCGAGTAGTACTGTGTCAAGCTTTTTTGTGTGAGAGTGGTGCAACATGCGGCGGTGGCAATATTCAGCAGTGCTGTAGACCAGAGCCAAGGCAGTGGTGGTGCGTAGGGTCGTTTGGTATGGCACCCCATGAAGATCCAGCAAGTCGGCACGGAAGGTTATCCTCGAAGATACCTTGGCGCAACGGACTGAGGTGGGCCGGTGTAAGTAAGCTGCCGGTCACTTTTGATATAATACTATTAGTCTAAACGCCCAAAAGAAAGAAGGACTATATGGCCGTCAATGAGGAAGATAATCATCAATCTATCTGACTACAGTGGGACCACAACTCAAGAGGTCAGGGACGTAGGGACCATAGGGCTATGCTTGCCCACAGCAGAAAGAATCTGTCACGCGAAAGGGACAAGCTTGACTGACCGCCATCATACACCATATTGGGCCCATCTGTTATCTCCAATTCAGCCAATCTGAAGTTCTTTTAAAGCGTGTGTGTGTAGTGGTTCTCCTGTTATAGGGAGATCGGCCCTGGTCCCTGGCACACTACCCAGGCTTGTTATGCGATTAACAAAACACCACCCTGGCCGGAGCACATGTCCAAAGCAGTATCCATCTCCAAAGGATTTAGTTTTCTAAGTCCGAAGATGGGTACGAAGAGGGGGATATCTTCCCCTTTTAGCCATTTATGGCCATGGCACAGAGCAGGGTGGCATATCGTTCCTAGGGATACGTATCCATGTTCAACATGGACTGCATGCAAGTACTTAGAACTTAGTATCCAATCATAGGTGAAGGAACTATACGTCGCGCGGAATCTTTAAGGTTCCAGGTAGAATATCGATCCTAAGGAGTTATGTCCAAGTCCGACGATGACGGCCCTATTGTCCGTAGGCATTATTGTCCATGTTGTAGGTTAAACTAGGTTCTGAAATTTGTGTTCAAGTCCGCGGAATGTTAAGAATTCTAAAAAGATTTCACTCATTATACTAGTCATTGCCAGTCTGATAGATCAAGCCCATAACCTCCTCCATAAAATGAAAAAAAAATAAAAACAACTCAAAATTGGACAAGGTTATTGACCAGTCTGATTAGATTAAGCAAATAAATAAATTAAAAAAGTGAAAACTGTTTTTATTTACAAAGAAAACCAACTCAAATTGCATGTTTCAGCCTATATTCAAAGGAGTAGGAGGAAGTGAGTTCTTTTCAAACATACTAATTAGTATGAATAAGATCTTTAAACTGGCTCGCATAACAAATAAACGTAAAGGTGCAGTGAAAGATTTAACATAGAAGGTGCTCCCTTAAAAAATCAAAAGTACGGATAAAAATATCCCCATCGGAAGGATGTTAAGCTGAGAAAATGTTTCTTGGTACAAAAATTGTGAAATTTCTTAGTTCGGATCGGAGCCAATACAAAAATTCAGCCTATGTAAACAAATCAAAATCATTTTTTTCTCTAGTTACGACATTCTGTAGCCAAATACAAGGTAAAAGATCTATGCAGGTCTAGTGAAATTACTATTGACCACTAATTTGGGTGTCCAACTTCTCGTGCACTTTAAATACAAAACTTGCCAAGATTTTACTTGATCAGTTCAAAATACTTTTAATTGTCTATGTGCGACACGCGAAGAAAAAAGTGACTTAGAATTTCCCCCTGGCGGCCCTATGGAACCCTCAAGAATGAATCCGCAAAAAAACATGTTTCATAAGAATCTGAACCCAAACAAAAAGGTTTCCTAACAGAAAACATAAAGTGCGATAAAGCAGTAAATAACTCGTTGTGGTTCGGTGAAGAACCTAATCCTGGTCGTCCAAGCCTTTTTTAACACGGTTTACCAAGCGGGTGGGGTTACGTGCGTTTGGTTACCCACCTCCCTTTGCTGATGATTTTGATACCAGGAGATAGTTTTGTTTTGTTTTTGTTTCTTCCATTGATACCAAATAAGTACCACATACCTAGTATGGCGCAAAATGGGGGGGGGGGGACGTATAAAGTCCACGATATCGGCAAAATGGGTTAACGTTTCTGAGAAAATAGGAGAAAGTCCAATGGGGAGAGTTGTGTTTTGGCAAATTAGGGTTGTAGCTTATGGCAAATGCCATCTGTTGGCACTGTGTTAGGGCTACAATCCCCCCCTGGGAAGGCCACTCGCTTACCCAATGAAAAATTGCAGAAGATGTAATTATGAGATCATCCTTATCTTAAAACTAAAATAAACAAGCGTACTATTCCTGGGCCCGAGGTCCGAAGGAGACTATCTATATGAACGAACACAACCCCGGACTCTTTCTTAGGGGAATATATCTTATTTGACACCGGATTAATTTGTTTAGGTTTTCACAATGTAAATTTGTTCCCGGGGAAGGGGGGGTGGGGCACTTTTCAAGTTGGATATGATGCGTGAAACGGAGACTTACAAAATGCACCTAAACAAGTATTTCCAACTAAAGAACATACCCTAAACAATTATTGTTGTCAGTCTTTGCTACCCTAAAGAAGTAGTAGCAATGCATTGCGTCCTTAATATAAAAAAAAAAAAGTCCAGCCTTTAGTGTCTTGATTGTTGCTTTACACTATTTATGATGGTTTTGATCTCTTGCTTAATTTGTGTATACATAACTAAGTACGTACATCACATTTTAGGTTAAGAAAAAAAAATATCCTTTTTCACTATTTGCTGTTTTTGACACCTAATCAATGTAACGTACTCGCTGTTGGAAAAAAAAGGGACCTTTTTCAGCATCATATCACATTTGAATAACAAGTGCCCGGATTTGTTATAAAAGAACCCACCTCCGTATTGACTTTTGTAAAATATAATGGGTAAGAACCTTCCGAACTCATGGAATCCAAAATTTAGAAGTGGTATTGGTTTACGGTAACGCGAAATCTTGACAAAAAATTCTTATTTTTCATAATTAGTAATGTGCACCCAGACAGAGAAAGTGAGAATGGACTACCGAAAAATGCAGTGCAGTCAAGCCATGAGGAGGAGGTTATTCCAACTCATATGCAAGCGATAGCATACAGTCCATTCTCGCATCGGCGCTGAAAGGTCTCACAATCCTACTAACATTGTATAAGTCATATTATCTAGGGAAAGATGCCTTTTGTGTATTTACCACCGAGACATAGAAGGAAAAATTCCGTAGCCCCTCCGGCTAACCGTGCCCTGTAGGTGTACAATATTGGCACACATGTAAGCCGCCACGGTGGGAAATCCGAGGCCGGCCTGGGTAAACCCTGACCTAGACTCAATTGTATTTAGAATATCCAATAGCTGAATTGGAATTGTTTTAGATGTTGATTATCATATACTAGCATTGATGCCTTGTCTATTTGAAATAGCAGGGAAATTCCGTGCCCCCCTGGGGAACCGTGCCCTAGAGGGAAAACAATATTGGCATACATGTTAAAGCAAGCACGGCTGGGAAAATCCCGAGCCTGCATGGGAAAACCTGCCCTAGACTCATTGTATTTTATGAAATATCAAACTGGAATTGATTTTAGGCTGTGAATGCATCATGAAATGTACATGTTTCTATGCTGAAAAAATTCCTTTTGATAATCTTCAAAATCAATAATATCCTCAACTGAAAATTCTATGCATAAACGAAGCATGGACGTGGCTATTGGTTATAAAGCATAAGAAAAAATAATCATTAAAACGCAACCCACTCTGCATCTAGCAACACTTTTCTAAGTTTTTGAGACATTTGAAACATAACTACACACACATATAACATTGCCCCATAATATATTTCCAATACCAATGTTTAACACAAAAAAATAAACAAATTAAAAAAAGTAAAAAATTAAGAAATTTTCAAAAGAAAAAAAAAACGGATGGAAGGTATGCAGGACTCTAAGAATTTGGGGTGGTGAGGATGGTGGGAAAAGAAATTTTGTCCCTCCCACAGAGGTCCTTTTTCCTCAGAGGCGGATTGAGATAGATAATGAAGAACAATTAAGAGCAACAAAACACACAAAGATGGACGAATGCAAGCACCCCCCCCCCCCCCCGCATACGATTGGCGCATAGATGCGTTGCCGACGGTAAAACAATTGGAATGACTCACTTCTCGCAGGGGGGGGGGGGGGCAAAACTCGGGTTTTTCTACGGTGACTATGAAAAACTTTGATAAAGCAATATTCTTGCTATTTCAATATCGTGGGAGTGAAGAATCTAGGGTAAAGGTTAGTTCTATTGTGGCTCGACAGGAGGACGAACAACATTATTTACAAATGAACTGTCGTAGCAACTGAACAAAAGTGTCCCGAGCTTGTGATTATCATGTTCCCAGCATAAGGGGGAATTTAGTCATATGTCTCACGGGGGGGGGGGGGGGGGGGGGCGCATGTAAGGCTGCAAGACCCCCATTTTCAGAGCGCCGTAACCCAAAGACCTCCATAGATTTTACAAATATCACCCAAAGACCCACAGATATTTTACAAATACACCCAAAGATCCCCATGTATGTTTCAAAAATTTACCAAACTTCACCAAAGACACCGATTTGGGACTATTTTCAACTAAAGACCCCAAATTTGTCACCCGAAAAACAACCATATTTAGGGGCAATTTGGTGGTCTCTCACCCACAGACCCACCCAGATCTCTCAGTGATACAATTTGTCAATTAATACACTGTGATGTTTTTGGTGGAAGATGAAAGAACATGGTGGCAAACTAAAAGTTTATAAAACACAATATCCCCTACCTTTAAGTTCACAAAATAGTGGTTACATTTTGAAATTAACTTTCTAGACTTTACTGCAGGGGTTTTTAAAATATAGACAAACGCGAAATGCGAACATTTTTATGCCATTTTGACCCATTTTTAATTTTTTCGACCACTAAAACTTCTTCCTATTTGAGTGTTTTTATATAAAAGATTTTCCAATTGAGTAAAAATCTAAAACTAATAATAATAATAATGATAAATATAATTAATACACTATAATAATAATATGCGCTAAAAACACAATTGTAAAGCAATGCGTGCGGTCTTCTGAGACAAACTGATTCTTGTTGTGTTGTTTTTTGTTTTTTTGGCCTATATAAGGCGCAACAGTTGTTATGCATGAAACTAAAGTACCTATATTTGGAGCCGAAAGAGAAGTACTACGGGGTATCGTAAAAGAGTATATTTTTTCAGAGATTCGACCAATCCAAAACATTTTTCAGGCCATGATCAAACGAAAGGATAGACTTAAGATTTGAATATTTTGTAATAATTTTGTATTATTTCTTTTATCCAATTTAGCTTGAGCAAACGCTGTTTTCAAGAACGTCTTTCAATATTAGTTCTAACCATTTTGGCCAACAAAGGACAAGTAGATCTCGAATGCTGTGTTAATGATCTGATGATAAAGAAATAGAAGAAAAGAAAGAAAAAGAACATCATTCACACACCAAATCATTTAACATGACAAACATTGCAACATGTTCTGTGTTAACAAACAGATGTTGACAAGCTCAAATCTGAAAGGTAAACTTCATTTCAACATATCACAAAAAAATTATGAATTGCAAATGTGTGAACGGGAAATGTTTAAGAAAGCTAGGTAACGTAATTAAAAGGTCTGAAATTCTGAAATAATAATGTTGCAATGTATTGTAAATAGGGTGCCCTCTGTTTATACATTTATGCATTAGACAAAATGAGGAGTTAGACGCAGTGGGCATTAGGACGAACGGGATTTGTTGTTTTGTGATGAAGGTTTTAGACAATTGGTGATTATTAGACCCACGTCGGTTCAGTAGACTGAAAATGACATTAGACGAAATGGTTTAGACAATTTCTGGTTGATTAGACCAAAGGGCAGTAGACGAAATGGAATATTTTAGACGATACTTTGTGTAGTAATTGGTTGTAGGAATGTTCGTAGTGATGCTACCAACTGGCATTATACGAACATGGTTAGTAGCCGATGGGGTGTTTAGACGAAATGTATTTAGTCTACATGGTTAATAGACAAAATGAAAGTAGAGTATGTGGGTATTAGACTATGTGAATTTAGACAAAATGGAATTAGAGTATCTGGATATTAGACGAAGTGATATTAAACGAAGTGGCAACTCTCCGAGGAACACCCAAACAATATGTTTTCCTCGGGAAATCTCTGATACAGCTAAGAGACCAGATAACACCATCTTGCTTACCCAAAACAAAGCCGGTGATCATCATAGAGCTGGTAATATGGTGGAGAAAACGGAAGGAAAATATCCAATGCATATTCGTATAGGAGCAAAGACAAAATTCGCCTATGTAAACAAATCAAAATCATTTTTTTCTTCTTTTAAGACATTTCTGTAGCCAAATACAAGGCATGAAAAGATAGGCAGTGTCTTTGAAATACTTTTGACACTAATGGGGGTCTCAAAATCTCTCGTTGCACCTTAAATACAAAAAATTGCCACAGATTTTTATTTGATCAGTTCAAAATTATTTTAATTGTATGAGTTGCTACACTCTAAGAAAATAACGTGACTTCGAATTTCCCCCTGCGAGCTCCCTATGAACCCTCAGAATGAATTGAATCCTCAAAAATGGTTCATAAGAATCTGATTAGAAACCCCAAAAAGGTTTCATAACAGAACCATAAAGAAGTGCTATACAGCAGTTAAATAACCGTTTTGGTTCGTTGACGAACCTTATCCTTGTCTACCAAGCCTATTTTTTTAACAAGTTTACCAAGGGGGGTGGGGTTACGGGGTTGTGGTACCCCTCCCTTGGCTTATGATTTTGATACCAGTTAGATAGTTATGTTTTTTTCTTTCTTGAGACCAAATAATCCAACCTACCCTAGTATGGCGTCACAATGAAGTAATAAAGTCCATCGATCGGCAAAATGGGCTATTTTCTAGAGAAATAGTGCGAAACAAAACCAACAAAACCAAAACAACCAAAAAAAAAACAAACAAAAAGTCAATTTTGCGACATGTGGTTTAGAAATTAGGGATTAGAATTATGATGAGAAAATGCTCGTTGGACATGTGTTAAGGGTTGTCCACAAATACTGTGCGAAGGCAATGAGTTACACAATGAAAATGAGAGATGTAATTATGATATAATCTCTATCTTAAAAATAAAATACAAACAAGGGACCTACTATTCCTAGGGCCAGAGGTACGAAGCGACGACTATCCCTATATGAACACAACCCGAGACTTATTCTCTAGGGGCCGAATATATCTATTTGACACCGGTATTATAATTTGTTTAGGTTTCAAAAATGTAAATTTGTTCCGGAGCGAAAGGGGGGCGGGGAACTTTCAAAGTGGATATGATCGGAAAAAGCGGACTTTACCAAAATGCACCTAAACGAGTATTTCCACCGACTAAGAAACATACACTAAACAATTATTGTTGTCAGTCTTGCTACCCTAAAGAGAGATGCCATGCATTGCCGTATTTAATATAAAAAAAAAAAATTACAGAGACTTTATTGTCGTGATTGCCTTGCGTTTACCATATTTATGTGTTTGATCTCTCTGCCTAATTTGCGGTATTACATAACCTAGTAAGTACATCACAATTTTAGGGTTAAGAAAAAATAGACTTTTACCATATTTTGCTGTTTTGACACCCTAAGCAATGTACACGACATACAATCGTCCTGTTGGAAAAAAAGCGGACCTTTTGCTCACGCCATCATATCCAGCATTGAATTACAAGTGCGCCGGTATTGCGTTAAAAAAAACCCAACTCCGGTAGGTTTTGCTAAATTATAAGACGGTTAGAAACCGTCCGAAAACTAATGAAATTCCAAAATTGAGACGTCGTTATTGTTTATACGCGTAAACGCGAAATCTGACAAAAATTCTTATTTTTCATAATAGTAATTTCCCCCAGACAGAGAAAGAGTGAGATATGGACCTACAAAAATTGCAGTGCGTTCATCCCTGAGGAGAGCGGTATTCCAAACTAATATTGCCAAGCGATAGATTCCATGTAATTAGCATCAGAGCTGAAGTTTCTACACTCCTTACCAACCCTGTCTAAGTCATATACTAGCGATTAGATTGCATTTGGTATGACACACGAGACATAGCAGCGAAAATTCCGCTAGCCCCCTAAGGGTAACGTGACCCTGGCGCCCGTGTTACAATATTGAGCCAATACATGTAAGCAGCACGGATGGGAAATCCCGGTGAGCCTGCCGGGTAAACCTACCCTAGACTCAATTGTATTTATGAAATATGCACAGCGGAATTGTTTAGATGTTTTGCATTTATCAATACTAGGATTAGATGCAACATATTTCTATTTGAACATAGAAGGGAAAATTTCCGTAGCCCCCTGGGTAACCGAGCCCTAGAGGTGAACAATAATTGGCAATAAATGTAAGCAGCACGGCTGGGAAGTCCCGAGGCCTGATGAGGTAAACCTGACCCTAGACTCAATTGTATTTTATGAAATATCAAAGCTGCCGAATTGATTTTAGCTTGTGAATGCATCATGAAATGTACATTTTCTTATCTGAACACTTCCCTTTTATGATATATCTCAAAATAAATAATATCCTCAAAATGAAATTCTCTTCATAAAAGAAGCCTGACCGGAGCGCTATGTTATAAAAGCAATAAGAAAAATAATCATTAACGCAACCACTCTGCAATCTGCAAACTTTTCTAAGTTATGGCAGAACTGTGCAAATAACTACACACACATATAACATGCCCATAATAATTCCAATACCAATGTTTTAACACAAAAAAATTATCAAGTACCCCTTATGAATAAAGGAAGTTCAAAAGAAAAAATACGATGAAGGGATGCCAGGACTATAATGAATTTGTTTTGTGGTGCGGAGGGTGGAAAGATTTGTCCCTCCCACAAGAGTGCCCTTTCTCCTCAGAGGCGGATTGTTCTTTTTGAGGACTTTTATGATATGAAGAACAATCGAGCACAATTTTATTATATGTCCTCATTACCGATTTTAGTTTGACGAATTGAAGCATTTTTTATTATTTTTTTGATTGGCGGTATATTAAGAGCGTTGCTAAGGTAAACAATGTGGAATGCAACCACTTCTCCTGCAGGTAGCGGGGGGGGGGCAAACTGGTTTTTCTACGGGGGCCTCATGAAAAACTTGATAAAGCAATATTTTCGTATTCAATATCGTTCGGAGGCTTGAAGAATCCTACTCTGCTAAAGGTATTTTCTTATTTTTGCTCGACGAGACGAACAAACATATTTACAAATGACTGTCGTAGCAACTGGACAAATGTGTCCCAGAGATATGTGATATCATGTTATTCAAAGCATAAGGGAATTAGTCATATTGTCTCACGGGGGGGGGGAGGGGGGGGGGGACGCATGAAGGTGTTTAAGACCCATTTTCAGCCGCGCCGTCACCCAAACACCCCATATATTTACAAATTATCACCCAAAGACCCAATTATATTTTACAAATATACACCCAAGACCCCATATTTTCTTTACTTTACAGAAATCTCCGCTTTTTGTGTATTTGTGTTGTATGTTTTTAATTTTTGACCCCAAAATTTGTCACCGAAAACCCTTATTTTGGAGGCATGTGGTGGCTCTCACCCACAAGACCCCCCAGATCTCTCAGTGCCTACCATGTCAATTAATACACTGTGATGTTGTGGTTGGCAAGATGAACATGAACACTGAGTGGCAAACTTAAAAGTTAAGAGTAAAAATTACCCATACTTTAAGTTCACACATTAGTGGTTAACATTTGAAATTAACTTTATAGACTTTAATGCCAGAGGGAGTTTTTAAAAATAGAGGCAAACGCGAAATGCGAACATTTTTATGCTTTGACCCATTTTAATTTTTTTCGACCACTCAAACTTTTTCATTTCTTGAGTGTTTTTTAAAAGAGTTCTCCAATTGAGGTAAAAATCTAAACAATAATAATTAATAATAATGATAATAAAGGTAAAATAACATAATATAAGAATAATGCGCTAAAAAACACAATTGTAAAAACAATGACTGTGCGTCTTCTGAAGACCCCACTTGTTGTGTTGTTGTTGTTGTTTTGTTTTTTCTTGGCCTATAATTGCGCACCAGTATGTTAATGACCCATGAAACCTACGTACCCTGAATATTTGGGAGCCCGAACAGAAGTACGACGGGCGTACGCGAAAAAGAGTATCTTTTTTTCCGAGATTCGACAATCCAAAACATTTTTTCAGCCATGAAATCAACTGAAAGGCATAGAATTTCAATTTAATATTTTTGTAATAATTTTGCTATTATTTCTTTTATCAATTTTTTAGCTTAGAAAAGCTGATTTTCAAGAAGCTCTTTCAATATTTCGATTACCATTTGGCCAACAAATGCCAGTCAGATCTCGTATGCTGTGTTATATATGCTCGTTATTATGATAAGAAATAAAGAAGACAAAGAAAAAGAAGAATGCATCACACACCAAAATAAATTAACATGACAACATTGCAACATGTTCCCCTGTGTTAAACAACACAAATTTTGACAAGCATAAAAATTATTGAAAGGTCAACGTCATTTCAACATATCACAAATTATGTTTGAAATGAGTGAATGGAACCACCAATGTTTTTAAGAAAAGCTAGGTGACGCTATAAGGTCTGAAATTCTGAAATTAAATGTGCAATATATTGTAATATGTGCCCTCTGTTAACATGCCATTAGACAAAATGCTGAGTAGACGAAGTCGGCATAGCGACAGCGGCTAGTCGAAATGTTTTAGACAACTGGTGATTAGACCAAGTGGTCAGTAGACGAAAAATGACATTAGACGAAATGGTTTTAGACAATTCTGTTTTTTTATGGTGATTAGACCAATGGGCAGTAGACGAAATGGAATTGAGACGGAAAATGGTTGTAGACAACGTAGTGATTATACCCACTGGGCATTATACGAATGGGTATTAGCCGATGTGGTGATTAACGAAATGGTCTGTAGTCTAAATGGTTCATCGACAAAATGAAATTAAAGTTTGTGGGTATTAGACTATGTGATTTTAGACAAATGAATTAAGACTCTCTGGCTATTCGACAAATTGGTATTAGACGAAGTGGCAATTCCCCCGAGAACACAACATATCGTGGTTTTCCTCCAGAAATCTCTGATACAGCTAAGAGACCAGTATGCAATACACACCAAATTCTGTTTCTAATCTACCAAAGCAAAGACGGTGATCATTGCAGAGAGGCTGGTCCCTATGGAGGAGACCTTATCCAATGCATATGCTAGAAAGAAGCGCGCATACTAACTCTAGTGGCATACTGTGAAAACAAGAGGATATCATATACTTTCCGATAGAAAAGGAAGCCGAGGGTTAATGCATACATCAGCAAGTCAACAAATGCCTTGGACCTTGGGCATTCCTAAGGAAAGAGGAAGGCTATAACTGTACGCAGCCAAATGTGCCCTCAGAGTGAGCTATGTCATCTGCTCAGCAAAAGCTCAAAGCATCAGAACCGATTATGGAGCTTCAAGCAACTCCAGCAATATGCGCTGAGCACGAACACACTTTTTTACCGGACACTCAACAATATTTAAAAGGGGTCCTAGGTTTACCGGAGCCGGCACCGAGCTTCTCCATTGCGATAACAATCAACACGCCTAAAGATCCTCAAATCCCACCACAAAGCGGCCACCGACGTGATAATTACGACGTCACACCATGCATGAATTGATGCTTGTCGTGTGATCGATTCCAACCAATTACTGCACGGGATTGTTCACAGTACAATCAGGAGTAAGAAAATGCGCTGTGACACAAGGTTCCGATAGCTCGTGTGAACTTATGAGAAATAGGGAATATCGATACTAGCAAAACTGTATAATGGAACGAGGTCAGGATGGAAATGTTTTGAAGAACTGTGGTGTGGCCTTGTGCATATTGAGAATGTGTCAAGATTATTAAAGACGATGTCAGAACTAAACCACTGTACAGTATTTCGCTAATATGGACCGTCGATGTCTTGCAACAGACAAATTGGTACTAAATATCTCGAACAAGTATTATGAGCGAAAAATGAGATGAATATAAGTTGAGAATTTGGCCAGGGCCGACTTTGGGTGCTTTGGTATAGCGCTATACAATGACGCCACTAAGGTTTAATTATATTAAGCATTGGCGCGCTTTTCAATATGATCTAACGATTTTGTAAAGAAGTTCGTTTGTGCTGAGTGGTGGAAGTGAAGTGGAATGGTTGAGCTCTAACAAAACCAGGGTAAAACCCCCAAGTCTG